>JADDOH010023554.1:0-26570 GCA_016648135.1 Agrypnia vestita | reverse complement strand
AACCAAGAAAGTATTTGTCCACCAAATCCTATTTTCCCAATTTGGCAATTAATAAAGCATGTGAGACTTTGTCAAACGCCTTACTGAAGTCCGTGTAAACTGAATCTACTTGAGTTTTATTAACAAAAGATTTAATAATGTAATTTTCATACAAAACTAAATTTGTTAGGGTATATCTATTTGAGATGAATCCGTGTTGGTACGGAGTTATTGTTTGTTTTAAAACAGGAGATATAGTATCGAGGACTAGTGATTCGAATAACTTAGGTATACAAGATTGTATGCAAATGGGTCTATAATTTTTTACATCATTATTGTCTCCATCTTTGAAGATCGGTGTTAAGAAACTTTCCTTCCATATATGTGGGACTATACCCGCTGATATGGATTTATTAAATATGATTGACAGGGGGAGAGATAGTACATCAACACAATTTTTTATAAATAGTGGAGGAATTCCGTCAGGTCCATGCCCTTTATTTACATCAAGTTTTTTAATCCCACTTATAATACTGGAAGTACTTATTGTGCAATTATTTATATATAATGTGGTTTCAATGTTTGATGTTGCTGATGTGTGGTCGGTGTTTTTTGGTAACACAGGTACATAGACATTTTTAAAGAATTCCGCAAATAAATTAACAATCCCATCAAAATTATTACAAAATTTACCATTGTAGAACATAACATTAGGATAACTATTTTTATAAACTTTTAGGGATTTTGTATAATTCCAAAAGGTTTTAACATTTACTTTGATGGAAGACTCAACTTCTTTTATATAATTATAGTAACACCATTTAGACAATACTTTACATTGAGATCTAAGCTGTGAGTAATTACTGTAATCGATACTGTTTTTTGTTTCTTTATATGTTTTGTGAGCAAGCTTTTTATTTTTTAACATTTCCTTTAAATCTTTCGAAACCCATTTTGGAAAAGAACTAGGAAATATTTCAACATATGGAACAAATTTGTTTACAGTGTCGTCAATAATACTATGAAATTTTTCAGTAATAACATCAATATCATCACAATTCAACAAAAAAGACCAATCGATGTACTTAAGATGTTCATTAATAGAAGCATAGTCAGCTTTATGAAAATTTCGTGAAAATGTATGATATTTATGCGGTTTGACATATTTGTACTTAATGCTTATAATCAAGGGTGGATGATGTGTATCAACAGAGAGTAAATATTCGTCTGCTGGTTCCACTTCCGTGAATTTATCACTTGAGAAAACAAGGTCAAGGATGCGATTATTGCAATTAAAGGTATTGTTTACTTGTGTCAAGCCAAGGAAAAAAGTCATTTCGATTATTTGTGATGTTTGCGCGCTAACATTCACTAGTTCAGATCTAGGATCTGTTAACTCCCCTGGTATTAAATTGTTTGGCAAATTATAATCACCCAGTAATATTAATTTCAATTTCGGATATTTAGTACGTATTATTTCTATTTCCTCTACATGTTTCTTGTAGACATCAATACTAGAAGACGGTGGTATGTACGTACAAACAATTATGTTTTTTTCCGGTTTTGTGCTCAGCATAACAATTACGTGTTCAATGTCATTGTGTACTGAGACAAGCTGATGAGAAGATATAATTTTTGGTACACAGATAAGCACACCACCTCCCCTGGACTTCGAACTAGTTAAATGATCCCTATCCTTGCGATATACGTTACACCAGTCGAAACCTAATTCACTTGATTTTACAAAACTGTCTAGCCAAGTTTCACTGAATGCTAATATATCACAGCTTATAAGAGGAGCATTATTGCGTAATTCCTGTATTTTCGTTTTTAAACCTCGTACGTTTTGATAGTAAATTGTCTTCATGACCTCTTTATTGTTTAGTTTGAATTTTGATAGTTTTTTGATTTCACAACTATTCTCGGGACTGAGTTAATATATTTCAATGTTAAATCAGTTTCTCCTTCCTTTGTCCGAGTTTCAAGTTCCTCGTGTAATTCCTTTAGCCTATTTTGTTGATTTGGAGTCAGATCTTGATATATTCTTATATTTTCCTTTAGCATGCGACGTTTGCTGAGTAAAAGTTTTGGGATAGACGGGGCATTGAACACAATTTTAATCGGTCTTGGTTTATTATCTCGAGATTTTCCTAGTCTGTAAAGTTTGACCATACCTGCTTGTACGGAGTTATAACCATAACGACAGGACAACCACGAGGAAACGGACAAGTGGAGCGTGTGCACCAGATTATTATCTCCGTCATATCAAAGTTGAGCGTAGATGACCCAAGCAAGTGGTACAAATTTACTGGAAAGACACAGCAATTCATAAACAACATGTTCCAGAGGAGTATAGGTCGCACACCATTTGAGCTGCTGATAGGAAAAAAACAGAGAAGCCGAGAGGACCTCAATCTGATGGAACTTGTTGATGCAGAACTCGTAGAAGCATTCCTGAGTGAACGAGAGGATATTAGAGACTCTGCGAAGCAACATATTGAGAAGCTGCAGAGAGAGAATAGACGTGAATATAATAAAAGACGGAAGGCCAGCAGGAAATACGCGGTAGACAACTTAGTAGCTGTCAAGCGGAGTCAATATGGACCTGGTCTGAAGCTGCGCCCGAAGTTCCTTGGGCCTTATAGAGTCACGAAAGTTAATGGGAGAGACCGATACCAACTACAAAAGATCTGTGGAGGTGAAGGCCCTTGGAGAACAACAGCTTCGGCAGATCTGATGAAGCCATGGAGTCAGGACCCTAGCAGCGACGAGGAATCATCCGGGACGGATGACCCGCAGGAAGGCTGAGATGTGGGAAATACGTTGGCAACCCCGGGCGAACAGCCGGAAACGGCAGTCGACGCGGCGCTACGTGGAGACCCGGCTGCGATTAGAAGAGTTGTTTGCGAATAAACGTTTTTCTGCAATTACTGTTGTATTTGAATATATCTGCTAATGTGCGATTGATACCACATATATTTACAAAAATTACAAATGTACCCACCTTTTTCGAAAAAGGCTACCTTCACTATGTTTTTCGAATTGTACTGTACCATTGCTGCATTTTTTCTTTCTTTATTTGCACGTTTTATATATAACGAAGAAAATTTTATGGTCTATGACATGCAGTGAACACAGTGACATGCAAGCAATTATTACCATGTGCGTTCTAAATATGATCTAGCTTATATTTAGACCAACCGTTATAAGAAATTTAAATTACAATTTTTTTTTTTAAATAAAATTAACCAGAATAAATTTCAAAAGGATATTTTTTTACATTCATTAATTACTTTGTACTACATTCTATACTAATTATATGCTACATTTTTTATTAATTTCTTGTACTATATTTTATTAAATTCTTTTGGGAAAACTCACGAGCGTAACAAGTTTTAAATTGAATTGGAATCCCAATAATAATAATTTCGCTGTCTGTCTGTCCGTAACTTCCTGTAACGTCTGTAACTTCTTTTGAAAAAACTTTATTTTTTAAAATATTTTTAATTTTTGTAAATAAATATTTAAACGTTGCAATATTTAAAACAAATATTGCAACGTCCATACTTCCTCTGCCAAAATACAGCAGATTGGTGGACAGAGTTTCAAGTGAAGATAATAATATTATTATTTTGATGATGAATTAAATAAGAAGATAGTATTTAAAACAAATACTATATATGTGGCGCAATCTATTTCATTATAGGTCGACCACAATCAAAAGACCATTCCCTAGCTTTGTCCGGAAAGTTGCCTGGAAAGCCCGTGTTACAAGCCTCAATATGATATTCCAAATAAATATATATTTTTTAGTTTAAAAAGGTTACTTACTTACTAGAAAAACTTCTTTGGGTTCATTTTTTGCATCGCAACAACACACATATTTTTTGCGCACATTTTTTTGAATGCGGTCTAGCTACAGCAACCAGCGTTTCAGCGCCTAATTTCGACTGCTCTTCCAAGATTTCAACGGCTCGTATCCACAAATGAGACTTATTATATATATACAGGGTGTAACAGAGCTAATCCACAATACTTTAAAGACAAATGGATTCCTGTCATGATTATGAGTCGAAATTATTCAAGCAACCATGACCTAATATCAATAGTTAAGGAGATATGCTACATCAAAGTTTGCATTTGTTTAAAAAATATTTCTTACTTATTTTTTGCAAAACGTTGGATTATCATTACAGTAACTAATATCTAATACGAAAAATTCATTCAAAATGATAAAAACCTTCCAATTCCAAAATCCACAAATCCACCTATATCCACCTGTATATATACATAGATTATACATTTTGATATCCCAATAATAATAATTTCGTTCCAGAGAACGTGCGAACAGAGAGACAGATCTCTCTGTTCGCAACTTCCTGTTACGTCCATAACTTTTATAAAAACTTAATTTTTAAATTTTTTTCTTTTTTTAAATAATTAAAAAAAGGCTTATTCTTTAGGAACCGACATATAGAAGTATCGTCATTATTGACGGGTCACAGGTAGTCCCCAATTATAATAATTTCCAATGCCCGTCCGTCCTATCCAATGGCTGATCCCGTTTTCAAAATTAGTATGATTTCAAAATAATTATAAATAAAATGAAAAAACTAACTTTAAGCTTTAACAAAATATTCACTAAATTAGATTTTTTTAAAAACTATTACGATTTTTAAAAATATTTCAGTTTAATGAAAACTAAAAATAATAAGTAGGTACATCCATTACTATATCGCATATATAATTAGTATTAATCAAAATATCTATATAATTCTCTACGTAACAATGTTCATCACTAACGATATCAGATGGCTCAAATAATAATGAGGTATAAGTAGCAAAAAAAAAATTCTCTATTTAATAATATCCATCATTAACGTAATCAATACGCTACGCTACTCTAGATAGCGCTGTTCTCACAGCCTTAACTGCCGGCCGAAATATGTATACGTATATAATAAAAGTACGTCATTTCCGACGGGCACAGATGGTTTTTTCACAAGTTGCCAATATAAATGTTGTAGAATTTTCGCATTTTTGTAATTATTTGACCTCACCGACGTCTAATAATGCCCATCCCGTCTAATTATTTTTACTGACGAAGATTTTAATAAGCATATTCAAGGTGGATCAATTTTTTTCTGTATTGCGTGTGTCAAAAAATTACTTGTGACAGGCGTATTTCTGTCTGGTAACAATGCAAATAATATTTCCGGTTTCTTGCAGTCACGTAAGTACTTACTCACTTCACTAATAAACTGTTGACTAAGTCTTAGTAAGTACAGAACGAATGGTATTACGCCCGCCTTATTTTGAATCGCTATCACCTCGATTTGTTTCGTGTACCGGATAATTACCAGAAATCGAAGCGAAGTTCTCGTTGTCCGTTGCTACGGCCAACTTGACGCTCGACAGTAAAATGGACACTTTATAAACGCTCGATGACCGCATCAATCCGACCGACTGACCAAATTGTCTCGACAATTGACCTATTGCTTGCCCAACGTAAATTGGCGTGCGGCGACTTTGGAACTGAATACCCGCCCCGCCCGCACCCGGCGGAAACCCCTCGCCCTGTCATTCAGTTCAATTTTGTATTTGCTCGGGAGCTGTGACATCTTGATTACCAATATACACTGAATTATTATGTCCAAAACATCCTAAACAGTCCGGGGTGGTGCAAAGAATAATTGCCAATGTAGTATTAAAGTTTTGCGAAGCTGAAAAAGCAAATAGTGGACCGATATTACCGTCTGACAGTTTGGCAGATAGAGCGGCCGCCATTACTGTTTCGTTTCTTTAGTGTTCCCGTCCAAATTTTTATTAAAGGCTCTGACACCGGTCACCGGACATTCTGTACATTACGTATTGTGTAATAAATTTACACCCTGGCAACTTCTGTTACGCGACAGGGACGCCCTCCCTCGCACGTCAGTTTATAGTGGTCGCATTCCACCATGTGTAAGCGTCAGTGATTCTCAAATTGATTGTCATATTATTTAATAAATAAATTAATTTATTATTCTTAAAACAGTGCATAAGAAAATAAGTAGAAACAATGTCATCATGATCTTTAAAATCGATGGAACAAAAAATATATATATTTATAGCCGGCACCCTTGAAATAGTAATGGCGACATTAATTAAAATATATGAATATTTTTTCAAATATTTCCCCTGCCGGCAGTTATTGTTATTGCTATTATTAATTTTCGTATTTGCTCTCGATTTGCTAAATTTAACGTAAACTTATTAAATCATTTTGCAAAACCCATCAAAAACCACCCAACCAAGGCTTTTAATCAATTTTATTATGATATATCCATTAACTCTTGAAGCATTTCCTTAAAAAATATGAACAAATAGATTGTTATAACATCAAAAAAATTATAACCCCGAAACACAATTTTAGTTTTCATGCAATAAAGTTATTTTTGGTACACTTAATCTCTATATTTTCAAATGAGGACCATATATTTTATTTACAAATTGATTGTATAAAGTTTGAAAAAGAAGTGGTGCGATTCAGACATTAATATTTTTCGACAAGTTGTTAAATATATCGTTTTAAAAAAGACAAAACTTAAATGTCATTAATATAAAAATATTCAAAAAATTATACCTCATACTCAAGAATTCGAATTAATTAAATCGTATAGTCTGTTAAAAGATAATTTTTCTTTCAAATCAGACAGTTGGACAGTCCAACCGACCGTATATATTTTTTTGTATCAATACCTACATCAGCCCAGTAATGGCATCCGAAACTTCGGCCAGAGAGATCTCAATCCAGAAGATTGACTATTATTGTTGCGGATGATTAATGATCCTTATAAAAATTAGTCCTGGTATGACATTAAGATGCAGTATAAAACATTGTAAGACAATTCTGGTAATGACACGTTACGTTCTATTTTTTTTTATGATCGAGAAACACTGAGAAAAAACAAAAGGTACGTAGCAAATTGGCAATTGAAGAGAGTAAGAGATATTAATTAAAACAAGTGCACAAGTGCAGAGGCGCGTGGGTTCAAATTCAATCTGTCTGATCGCGTGACACGCCGTAGTGTGTCTACCTCGGCTACCTAAAGAGAGTAGTGTGAATTTTGCTTATAATAAGCTTGTATTACACGTTCGAATGGCTACTTACCGTGTAAAATACAATTGACAAAATAACTTGAAGCTTTTGAAATGTCGCGCTGAGTGAACGCTTGGACAGCAACGAGAAATTAGGGTCTACTCCGACCTTTAAAAGTACAGATACACATGCTTATTAATGGCATGCTCATTAGCATTCCACTAATAAGCATGCCCTTACAACTGTACACACTTGTTCATTATGCTTATTTTAAGCACGCTCATAAATAAGCATGCTCAAAGCTAACAATCAAATACACATGCTTATTAGTGGCATGCTCTTGTCATAGAATAGAGAGAACTCTAGTTCAAAATTGAAACTTTGCAAACTGAAATAGAAAATTCAAATGAATTTTCGATTTTAGTTTTTATAATTTTAACAGTAAGATTTGAATCAATCATGTCTTTTAATAAAGTTTCATAAACATTATTTCTTGAAATATTATTTTTACATAGCGGTGACCGAGTATTCCACGGAAATTCGTGATTTTTAAAAATAAAGTAATGTAAAAAAAAAACGAAAAGTAATGTTTTATCATCTCCCCAACCCGCCATATTTTTTCATCTGTCGCGGACTGAAAAGATCGCATTGATTACTAGCCGCGAAGCCCGCGAATGACATAAGCATGCTCATAATATGCAAGCCTGTTCACACATGCTCAAAAGATACCCCTTCTCATGGTGAATGACAGTGGCATGCTCATAAATCAACCGGCGGTTGTCAATGTGCGTACACACATGCCACTAATAAGCAAGGGCTAAAGAAGGTCAATACTGCGCATGCTCACGCGCCACCAATAAGCATGTGCATCAGTGCCTTAAGGGGAAAACCCAGTTTACCAATTTGATTTCATTTTTGAAATCTGTTCACCTTGTGTAGTTAAGTACTCGGTGTAGTTAAGTTAAGTTAAAAATGGAATTGATGAGATCACAAGTATTAAATATATTTAATAAAAAGTAAAGTTGGAAATTTTCACCATACATTTAGAAATTTGAATCACTTTATCTAAGGATAAGGCGAAAACCACGGACAGGTTGTAAAAAAACCCAAGCTACATATTCTTATTTAACCGAATCTAACTTACCTAACCTGACTCAAAAATTCATGGCTTTTGCTGAAATTTGGTAAGGTGCCTTGTTCGCCAATTTAATCCCGATAGTATTAAAATGTAGAATTACAAATTTTTTACATATTCCTGTTCTCATTTAGTTTCCCTCTTATCTACGTACCTATATTATGACCACGGATAAAGCGTTTCAAACGTTGGAATATTCGTCAGTTATATGGTCACCTTATTACAGGTACAACACATGTTGCGGGAATCGAAAGAGGGCAGAAAAAGTTTCTACGTATTTTTATTTTATTTAATTCGGTCATCCAACAGGGAAACACAATAGCTTGATAAGATGAAATACAAAAAAAAAATGTTATGTCATACAAAGCTGGTCAACATGTGATGGCTCCTCTTCTTCGCCTTTCAGCTCGACCCTACTCCTAACTGAGTTTACGCCTTGTTAGAGGCAAACAAGCTATCTATCTACGTCGGATGAAGGCTCTACGGTTTTTAACGTAGTATTTCCAAACACCCTCGCTTTATTCAAGACCTCCCCAGTTCACGTTGTGTAATTTTTTGTTTCGAACTATAGGGGATGAATTGGTTTTGTGGTAACCCTATCGCAAGCTAAACTTAAATTAAATACTGGGGTATGAAGTTCGTGAATGTTCATGGAAAACGCAAACAAAACTACCTAGCACGTCAATTAAGCCCTACGGTGCAATTGCTAAACATACTATATTCCGTGGCCCTATATTATTTACCTATCATTCCTACTGACTGAAACCACTGCATCTGGTGTAGCTGCGCTTCCAGAGTGCGCGATCCTCTGATCCCACGCCCTCTCCGCTCGATCCCCCATAGTCCTACCTGTATGGGATCGGCCGCTTTCCACTGGAAAGGTTAGTAACGTGCCGTTATCACATGCGCATGCACATATGGAGTACATAGACTCCCTGAAAGCCCTCAAGTCCTTCGTAACCGCCCCTATGGATGATTCCGTCTTCGACGCCCTCGCTGATTAATAATTTTATCTTCCGCCATTATCTCGCTGTGCTTATTCCTTACGATCTTTTATATTTACTCTGCATTATTTTTACATCAATTACATTGTTACGTTTATTTACTAGCCGGCCTAAGTTCCGTCACCTGTATCTGGCCCTATGTCTCATTCTAGTGGTACGGTGGGTTCTAATGGATAAAGGGGGTGTGGGAGGTATGTATAAATGTATGTGTACGCGAAAAATGTGTTTGCTTTAAATTCGGCTCTTCCATACCCAAAGGCTCATCGGTGACTGATCCCATCTTCCTTCTCCCGACACGAGTTCCGGATACGTTGACCTGAGCCTGGATGCGCCTTTTCATGTTGGGCCTCTTCTGTGCAAAGTACCGCACCATCCCTCGCGTCAGTGTCTGGCGTCCGGGCTCAGAGCCAGTTTGCCCCCCGAATTCCAACTCCTCCAGGTTAAACTAAGTTAAACTACGGTATATATACTGAAGCTACTGTAAAGATGGTCCCGGGCCACCTGTCAAGTCAAAAATATGCGAGTGGGGAGGGGGAGTTTCCTAGGCTCCCCAACCCTCGCCTGTGAGCAACTGCAGCCCATTGGCCATTCGCGACACTACAGTGACTGCAACCACCCTCCCAGGTAGTACTTATTATAATCTGTTATGCATCAATACGTTCAATCCATTCCAGACGAGGGAAGACATCCGCACGGGTGTTGTGCCACCCGTGAAGAGCCCCCTCATACACTACGTACGAATAGATACATACTAATAAAATATAATATACATACATATACATACATATACAATACATAAATAAATACTTGTAATGGTTGGTTGCCATGTGGTTTCACGAGGCCATGACCCCTCGTATTAGTAGATGGAAAGGTGGATCTGGACAGTAGGGATATGCCTAGCCCCTGGCCAGGGATGTCGGTGTATTTTCTCCAAATGGTGTAGAGCTAGAATCCTGCCGTCGATGATGATGGGATCTGCCTAATTTTCTCCGACTGATGTGTAACTGGAGCCCTGCCATCGCTGATGGAGATGATGTTGTCACTATCGAAACGTCACCTGATGATATATAGCTGAACCACCGCTAGTGATGATGATGATGATGATGATACTATCGTAACGTTTCCTGACGATATATATCTGAGACACCGCTAATGATGATGATGTTGATGATACTATCGAAACGCCTCCTGACGATATATAGCTGAACCACCGCTAGTGATGATGATGATGATGATGATACTATCGTAACGTCTCCTGACTATATATAGCCGAAACACCGCTAATGATGATGATGATACTATCGTAACGACTCCTGACGATATATAGCTGAAACACCGCTAATGATGATGATGATGATGATGATGCTATCGAAACGCCTCCCGACTATATATAACTGAAACGCCGCTAATGATGATGATGATGATACTATCGAAACGCCTCCTGACTGTATATATAACTGGGACACTGCTATGATGATGATGTTGATGATACTATCGAAACGTCTCCTGACGATATATAACTGGGACACCGCTATGATGATGTTGATGATGATACTATCGAAACGCCTCCTGACTACATACAACTGGGACGCTGCTAATGATGGTGATGATGATGATGCTATTGAAACGTCTCCTGACAATATATAACTGGGACACTGCTAATGATGATGATGTTGATGATACTATCGAAACGCCTCCTGACGATATAAAGCTGAACCACCGCTAGTGATGACGATGATGATGATGATACTATCGCAACGCCTCCCGACGATATATATCTGGAACACCGCTAATGATGATGATGATACTATCAGAACGCCTCCTGACTATATGTGACTGGAACACCGCTAATGAAGATGATGATGATGATACTATTGAAACGTCTCCTGACGATATACAACTGGGACACCGCTAATGATGGTGATGATGATGATGATTCTATCGAAACGCCTCCCGACTATATATAACAGGGACGCGGCATATGAATAGACAAATAAATACCTAATTGATTAATGAACCATTCAATCAATCAAGCAATCAATTAAATAAATAAATAGAAATGAATAAATAAGTTCGGCGTCGAGCACACGGGCCGCCCGATCCCTGGAAGTTCACACACATGCAGAGAAGGGTTAATTTGGGCTTAGAAGGGTTAAGAAGGGTAAATTAATTCGCCCCTATTATGGTCAGTACGGATTCGGCATGCAAACAAACACCTGTGGATAAAAGTATATTTAAAGTTTACCGTACAGGGGTTAACTTTCACTGTCGGCGCTCCTTCCGTCTCTGTCTGGGGTGTCGAACCCGAGACCATTCTTCTTAATCGTGCGCCACCTTTATATATCGTTATAATCTCAAAACGGAAAGAGGATGACATGACTTACCCATGTGCCGCCGATTATATCCATTCCAGTGCATCGTAGTTTCACTTTATGTACCTCACTTTATACCTAAGGCTTGCGGACTCTTGCCTTGCACGCGCATACGATTCACAGGCCCCTAATTAACTATAGTTCGCGACCTAACCTTTGATCCTGCCATCACGCGTTTTTAAGTTTCCGTAGCTGGGGCTTAGTATCCAGCCTCTGTAACTATACGGTGTATGTACTCTAACCAAACCGAAACTAGACATTATTTCCCTTTCTTTAAATTTATATTCCTCGGGATACCGGAATTAGACTCTAGCTCGACAATTGTAAGTATTCATATATCTTAATAATACTGTAACATAGTCCTTACGCATCCGTACTTACCCGGGTCATCGAGACTAGACTCTAATTCTAATGATCATACTCTAATGATTATACGCACCGATATTTTTCATAAAACCCGTTACCCGTTATTTTCCGATGTTACCTATTCTTATATTTATCCGAAATACCGGGATTAAGCTTTGAATCTAGGATTCCATGCATTTATAAGTTTTAACAAACCCATGAAGCAACCACTTGTCCACTTGTTGTTGTTAAACAATTAATTGTTTCTATAATATGACCCCACTAGTCTACATCTTGGTAAGGTCAATACATATTAATTTTAGGGTCCGCCGATTTAGTTTTTATTCTTAATATTATTCTTAATATGAATTTATTATCATCTCGAATATTTGATATCTACTCTCCGGCAAATTTTAATATAGTTTAAATCATTTTAATATAATTTATCATTTTAATATAGTTTAGAAATAACGGGATTCTGTAATTTCTACAAGTATAAACAACCCCTATCTTACCAAATCCATTTTATGTAGTGAAAGACGCGGGATTTATATTCTTCCTAAAATGTAAAATGAACCCGGTCTAGATGAAACATCCTTATTTAGTTTCAGGACAACGAGGTTTATGCGTTCCACGAGGAATATGATATAACCCGATCTAAACGAAGGTAATTTTATATAATTTTAGGACAGCGGAACTTACAAATTTCATAAAGTATATCGTGAAGCCAATCTAGGCGGAGACACTACGTATATTTTAAACAGAGTAAGAGTTTAAATTTTACCATCAAGTCTAATACACCGCAAGAATGTCCTAGGCATAGTAAACAAAATAGCGGTCAAAACTGTAGTGTTTCTATGTTCACACGTTTTAGCTCAAACGAATACTATAATTTTCACATTTATAATACAAGACGCGAATTTCTAAACGAAACATTTTAAAATAGTTCTAATTGAAATCTACATGTTTCATATTTATTAAATGAAGGCGCGAATTCTAAACGAAACACTAACATTGTTTAAAACGGGACCCTATATTTATACATGCTTAAAATGAAACGCGAATTCCCGAACGATAGCATTTTATATAACTAAATGTAACGAAATCTTATATAGTTTATAAATAAGAAGACCCGGCCCCAGGCGGTTTTTATATATTTTCAATATAACGAGGCCCTACAACATCTTTATAAGTATAATACGACCCCGGTCTATCGAAACAATGTACTAGAAGTTTTTATATGTTTGAATACATGATATACGTTTTTTTTTTATACGCGTTTTTATACGCGAGATTTACGTTTTCGTACAATACAAAGTAACCCAAACTATACAACCGCGAAGTTTACATCACTCCTAAAGTATAACCAGAACTAATTGAAACATTTTTTCATAGTTTGAGTCCGCGAGGCAAATATCTTTCATAAAATATAAAATAACCCGAATCAAATTAACCATATTTTTACCTTATAGACTTTCCCCAACGCGCGTAATAATCCCGGCCACATGAAACGTTTTTATATGTTTTAATAGCGCGGGACCTATGTTTTCCTATATAATATAAGATAACCCGGGCCGAACGGAAGCAATTTTATATACTTTATAAAATAGTGAAACTTGTACTTCTGTAAAACCGTAAATAAACCCCGACCCCCACGAGATTATTTTATATAATTTTTTAGAATAATGAAATTTCATACATCTGTAAAATTGTAAATAAGTCCCGATTCTCACGAGATTATTTTATATAATTTTCTAGAATAATGGAATTTTATACACCTGTAAAATTGTAAATAATTCCCGACTCTCACGAGATTATTTTATATAGTTTTCTAGAATAATGGAATTTTATACACCTGTAAAATTGTAAATAAGTCCCGATTCTCACGAGATTATTTTATATAATTCTCTAGAATAATGGAATTCGTACACCTGTGTAATTGTAAACAAACCCCGATTCTCACGGAATTACTCTATATAATTTTAAACGAAATGAAAATCTAGATTATTATGGGCTGAACCTGATACCCCGCGAGATCAGCTATATATTTTTCACTAAACGTATTTTAATCCCAGAATTTATTCGCTTTAATTTTAACGGACTCTTACTATTAAACATAAACAAGAAAAATTATTAAAATAAACTAAATATTCTTTCGATAACTAAAATAAACCCGGTCTAATCGAAACATTTCATATAACGAAATATTATATGCCTTACAAATGTAAAAATTAAAATGTGACCTCGCGTATTAAGCAAAAAATAGGTAATTTTATAAGACTTATTTAGAATCGAATCTGTTAGTAACAACCCTTTTATCTTTTAACAATTTCCCGCGTGTTTAGCATAAAATAGGTATCTTTATAACGCACAGCTAGTTTCCGGAGATCCGCCAATACTATTCCTGTATACTTAGTAAAACGAAAATTAACTAAATTTGAACCCTAGCGGTTCCTGAAATTCTGCGAGTATTATTCTGTGAACCTAGTAAGACGATAAAATTAATTAACTTTATAGAACGTAGTGATTCCCGAAGTTCTGATATGCCAAATTAATTTCCTTTATAAAATAAAATCAAACCCGTACTCTGAGTTAAAACCCTTTTAACAGGACCTCGCGTATTTAGCATAAGATAAGTATTTTTATAAGACTTATTAACAATTTCCCGCGTGTTTAGCATAAAATAGGTATCTTTGTAACGCACAGCTAGTTTCCGGAGATCTGCAAATATCAGTTCTATAACTACTAATCAACTTAATAAAGCGCAGTAATTTCCGAAGTTCTAATATGCCAAATTAATTACCCTTTATAAAATAAACCCAAACCCGTACCCCCCTTTTCTTTTATCGTGAGCAATCAACAATGTTGAAGAGTATAATTACCCGTGCACCACTTTCACTTGAAGCTAAACTATAATTTTCAAACACTGGGACACTCTAAGTCGACGGTAACTATCACTCAAAAAAACAACCGACGCGGATTTCGCACCCCCGTAGATGTCCACACCGACTGCCTCAATTCTGCTGTGTCTTGACATTTTAAAACCCCCCTAGCGGGAAAAGGGCCCATATCCAGCCTCTTTGGCTTCACTAATCTATCCATCCCTGATATCAGAATGCCGCCTACTAAGGTCTATTTTTGCAGTCCACAACCCTGACACCACTTATAGCCGTCATTGACTCCACCTTTTCTGTTGCTGTCTCTACCTATGTTTTGGGGCGGACTCGGTGGCTTCGGACGATTTAAATTCACTTCGCAAGCGCGATAATTAATTTTTAATATTTAATTTCTAAGTTCAGTCCATATTGTCGTTTGATCAACCGTAACCACAATCTATCGGGTACTCCCCTAATCATAGTTTATGTTTCTTCACTATCTACCATTATCATGTCCCGTTCCCTCGTATTTTCACTCGTCTTTATCGGAAATTTAACGTTTCTTGGCCGCTATATCATGGGATCAATTTCCATATATTCACCACGTGCACACTGCATACCTAGATATAACAATCATCCAAAGGTACTATACCTAATTTTAAATTAATTCTGGGCGATCTTTTCTCGTGGATCACCCAATGAATCCTGTCTTATGCCCGCGGCACCCCGCGCACAGGGACGTATTAGGTCCCTCCGTTGCAGAATTTAAACATAATTTGTAACCATTTATTATTATTTTTATTGGCAGTAAGATTGATCCACAAAAAAACTATGTTACATAGACAGTGAATATTCTCGAACAATATAATACTGGAAGAGTACTATTCGCTATAACACAATAAACTATTAATGTAAGTTAAAGTAAATTTTTAAATTCAGTGGAAAATTTTTAAGATCGTTTTGCTTTTAATTTTTCCCAAAACAAAATAAATAAATAAATAAATAAACACACAAATACACACTCACACAAACCCACTATTGGACATGTTTTCCTTATTATTTTATCGATTGTATGTATGTGTTTTCGCGTAATTGGCCCAAAACTCTGTACATCAATTATTGTCTTTTCTTCACAGATTGATTATTTATATGGCTGTAAGAAACCCAATAAATGAATATAAATAAGTAAATAAACCTCCAGTGCCGCAGGCAAGGCGTCGGATTAATTCAGTGCTTATTTATTGCCAAGGTACTGGACGCCTCCGCTGATAACTATATACCACTCACCATGTTCTTAGAGGTGTGTTGAAAGATTGCTAGTGTCTGTCGAATCGGTCTCAAGTAGTTGTCTGTATTTGTACGTATATCATTATTACATGCTCTTGCTATATCCGTTCCACTTCATATTATTGCTCTTCCCGTCTTTGAATTACTATCACACTATGTTCTCCTATGCTTTTGGTATTTATATACTTGCTTCTTCGCGTTATATTACATTTACTCCCAATTATATTTGTTTCATTTATCCATCCATCTATAAGATCCCCATACGCTTTATCCTTTTATTACATGTGTATATGGGCCGCAAATTCATATTATTTTATTTACAATATTCTTATCTAGATACACTTGTTCCAAATATGTTTTGTGGGTTATTACTACCAAACCCGGCGAAATCTGAGCTAGAATAGCCAATCGTATACACGTTATCCGTTCTGATGAGACTACGCTAATGTCGGACAGGTTTGTAGTGATTACATAGTTAATATATTGTATCTATATTTGAGTATATTATTTTCTTGTCGTGCCATTAATATGCTTACACGTTATCGTTATCTCTTTCCTAACTGTATATACCGTCATTGCACAATTACCTATCTGTTGTAAAAGCCTGAAGAGCGTTAGTCTACAGATAAATATAATAGAATTCTAGTTAACTTCTCTACCCGCCTACGTTATTCGACTCCCGCGAAACGAAAATGAATCATTATTCGCTCCTCGATAGAGCGTCAGTCTACAGATAAATATAATGGAATTATAGTTAACTTTCCTATCTGCCAACGTTATCCGACTCCCGCGAAACGAAAATGAATCACTATTCGCTTCTCGACAGAGCGTTAGTCTACATATAAATATAATGGAATTATAGTTAACTTTCCTATCTGCCTACGTTATCCGATTCCCGCGAAACGAAAATAAATCATTATCCGCTCAGTTAAGGTCACCCCTCTGGTACATCGTATACGTTTAATCCGTGCTTCACGGCCAATTCCTATAAATTATTTATGGGGCGTTTTCCTCTCGCGATCCCCCGATTAGGACCTGCCTTCCTTACTTTTGCTCATATTCTGCTATCTCTCTTGCGCGGCAATCCACTTAAGAAGGCGATTAATGACATTTAAACGGTTTCAAAAACCCAGCAAAAAGCCCATAATTCAGAAACCTCGTGGAACTGTCAATATCATCGTCACCTTAGAGTAGACGTTAATCGGTTTTTTAACGGCCCAAACTGCAATAACCGCGACCCAAAACTCTGAAAACCGTGTTCAGCATTTTTTATGGGAAGCACATGTGGACCGCTCGGACCGCATCGATCGTCAACCATTTGTACCAAACACGGCTTTACCACAAGATTAATATGATTTATAAGAATTGATTAGTAACTGCCCGTAACCTATATCCGATCAATCGCTACTAACTCCCTCCCAATACTAGCGTTTCATCATCCCCAAATTTTTGTAGCCCCAATACTCCGCCAGGTGGGCTTAGCTCAATTTTTCCCGCGTAGCATTTAAATCATCTTAGAGTTCAAAATAAAAATAATAAAAAAAAAAATCTATAGAAACAGGTGATTCATCACAAACATAACGTTGATTATAAATACATATATATCTTGAAATTAAAATTCGATGAGTTTCGAAAGAAGGTCATGTATTCTAAATCTATAATTATTTTTTTGTTATCAAAATTCATGTGCTTCAATATATTTATTATTCTGCAACAAATAGGTAGCCGTTGTACAAAAATATACAAGAACAAGAAAATGGAGACTTGTTTTAGAAGCAGCTTTTCAAATATAATAAGCAAAGTTAAGAAAGGAGAAAATTATGTTTACATCAGATAATTAATCTTTATTAACATCAAAAGCTCATAGAAAAACAATTATTAAGAGATGGAATATTTTCTCTGTATTTAAATGATGTATGAAAATACATAAATATATAAGGGACATATTTTGATAAATCTCAAAAACTTCAATGAAAGACTCATCGCAAACTTACTGAACTCTATATTTCCAAAATTAAATATGCTTTTCATTCAGTTAACAGCGGAAGCTTTCCATTATGTCAAAACTATTTTATTAAATTCGAAGCAAAATTACATGAATAAGTTTGAGGGTTGTAAATTAAATCACTTTCAGATGTAATTTGTTAAATTTGACAGTCATAATAAATAATCGAAAATTAGCCCAAATATTGCGTAGTTCATTTAAATGTTTCTTCTAGGGTTTCTGAAAAACCAAGTTACTGAGATACCGCGGTTTTAGGTTTTCAGATATGGAAAATTACCGTTAACCTTGATTTTCGGTTTCATAAATATAAGTAAGAAAATAATATCTAAAGACATTTTTTTAATTTAAATAAAACAGAAAGAAATATACCAAAATAAATATTAAAGCATTTATGTAAGATCTTGATTATTACAAAAAAAAAATCATTTGAACTTAAATCATATAATTTATTCTTATTTTTGCCATTTATTAATGGGCGTCGACTATCATGTTAGCTATTGTCACCTAATTCACTGCGGCCCGGTGTAACCCGAAATAAAGGATTTTTAGCCATGCTGTTCTTCTTCTTCCAGGGCCCCGACCTTCCATCCTTTCCCTGCATTATGAGATGCAAGATCTCGTACTTCGAAGGATATCTCATCACATGTCCGAGAAATTTAAGTTATCAGATTTTTATTGTTTTGATTACCTATTTTTCTTTATTTATCCGAACCATAACATGTCGTAAAATTGTCTTTATGAAAAAATTGTGGGTATCAGAACCACTACTTTTCTTAAGTGGAAAGCAAAAACGTCATTATGCAACTATACCAATCAGAGGATAGCTCGCCACGAAATTGACTGAAATTTGAAACGCTCGCTGCTAAGAATATGGTTGTGATTACCTAAAACATTTAAAAACTTGAACTCAACATCTTTTTTGGAAATTCAACATGAAATAAATAAAGAGCGATGGACTTGTAACTTTTAAAGCGAAATATTATAGATTAATCCACTTAAAAAGTGTGTTCTCAACCCATTTTTAATGTTTTTGACGCCACTTCAAGGCCCCAATGTACAAGATTTACATTTTTGCTGTCTGGAGAATCAATTTAATGTAAAGTTTTAGATTATTTTTGCTAAATGTACAGCTTAACGTACTTTCAATCAATTTCTTTATCAAATGTCCATTTACTCTTAAAGTATTTGTTTAAAAAGTATCATCAAAAAGCTTTCTTTATTTTGCACATTTTTTTACAAATCGTATATAGAAGTTTGAATAAAGAAAGTTCGAAGAGAAAATGTTTCAGATAATAATATTTTTGGAAAGACTATATATATAACGTTTTCAAAAAGATAAAACCAATAGGTAGATATATGTAAAAAAATACTCAACAATTGAAAGATACTGAGAGGGGGGGTTTTGCATCTGTGGCCACAAATCTAGAATTTCTTCAGCAAACTTATGTACCTATCATAGTTTATTATTTTTTACTAGCTATTTGAAAACTGAATAATATATTTGATAAGTGTCATTTGTAAAGAATGTAAATGCATACATGATGTAAGGGTTATATGAATGAAATGACTAAAAGATGTTTGAAGCAGGTGGAAGTACGTGCTGGTAAGGTTACCGCACTTTGCCGTGGGGACTGCATGCAGGGATACGTCCGTTTGAAAGAAACTCCTCGAAACTGTATAACAGTTTTGAACCTACAGACGCTTCCGCAGTCTCCAGGCAAGAATTTGGAAGAGAGGAAAGAGTAGAGTGAATATTTTCTCGCCCTTAGCTCAGTTCGAGAGTATTTCTCTATAAAATCTCAGATTGCAGTCAGGTTCTCTAGGCTTTTTCTCTACTACAGGTCGTGGTGCTGCTGTCGAGGAAAAAGGAAACAAGATATACGGTATGCTGTAATTAAAATTAGTTTATTCAAAAAATAGTTCAAATTTATGATTTAGAATTTGGTTACGAATAGTACAAATAACACAAATGTGAACACTAAGAAAACAATAACATTTATCAGAAATTATATCATGACGAAGAAAGATAGGTAGATTATTTGTAATTAAAATGTGGAAAGCAGAAGGAAATAAAATATCCTCTGATCGTAAAAAGGGTTATTGTTATTTTCAATTAAATCGGTAAGAAAAATACACGTTGGTATTTAATTAATATGAAAATTACACATAAGTGACGATACTAAGAAAGCTGGTAGATAATTATTCTAAATTTACGAATATTGAAGTAAACAGAAGAAATAGCTATTTTTTTGTCAATTATAAAATGATAAAAAAGATAGGTTAATAAATAATTTGGAATATTCACACAATAAAAATGATAATTATTAAAATAAACCAGATGTAAGAAGGCAATAATAAAAGATTGATTTTTGTATAAGTAGGTATTTAGTTTTTATGCAAATTATCGAAATGTGACGCTAGTAAGAATAAAGTAGGTATTTATGTCTGAAATAAGGTTATTGAAATAAACAGGGAAGATAGGTATTTATTGCTAGCTATAGAATGATGAAAGAAAAAAATTAAATGTAAATAAAAGTTTGTAATATCCTTACTCTGAAATTAAACAGCTAGCTTGTCTTAAAGAATTTTAGAAGTATAGTACACCAGTAGAAATCTTACTATAGAGAAACTAACAGTAATTAATACACAGGACTTACATAGAGAAGTTCTCAAGATTGCATCGAGGAGATCGGACAGTGAAGAGAGAGGATACAGCATTCGTAATTGCGAGGACCGACGGTGAGGACGTTATTCCTGACGGGAGCGAAGTGCGGGAAGATGTGTCCATAGACGAGAAGAAGGCCCCAGAGAAGTCACGGCTATTAGAAGTAAGGCGATCGTCTAGCAGAATGAGCAAATTTCACCATTTTTTCTCATATCTTCTCTTGCGTTTTTTATTACATTTTTGTACAGAAATATCTCATTTTAAAATTTATTCATCAGGTTACATATATTTTAAATATCTTATTAAAATGTCATAAACTAAATTAAATAATTGATTAATAAATTACCAAACCTTCGATGTTTTAAAAATGAAGAAAATTGCTCCACTTTGTGGGCCTTTTATGACTGAACGGCGTGTGAGATGTCTTTTTTATTCAATAATATTACAAAGTTAACGATTATCTTAAATTTGTTACAATTATAGAAAAATCTGTTAATACGTTTACATGCAATTTATGTTTTAAAAAATACTGTTTTTTAAATTATTTTTATTTTTTGTGAGTTTTTTTCGATCCTTTTAAAATAGTTTATAACTTTTTTCTTTAATAAATTAACGGAATAGACATTTTTATTTTAAAATTAATGCAAAAAAAAATCAAAAAATTATTCTCGATTTCAGATTTTAGCTATTTAATCAAGGCACTGCGTATTGTGTCATAAATACGTTGCGTCTTGATAAAATATCTAAAATCAGGAATATCGACAAAGATTTTGATTTTTTTTTGTTTTTATTGCAAAATTATAATATCTATTCTTTTGACTATTGAAGTAAAAAAGTTGTCAACCATGTAAAAAGAGTTGAAAAATACCCACAAAAAAATAAAATATTTTTAAAAAACAGTATTAACAGATTTTTCTATAATTGTAACAAATTTAAGATAATCGTTAACTTTGTAATATTATTGAATAAAAAAGACATCTCACACGCCGTTCAGTCATAAAACGCCCACAAAGTGGAGCAATTTTCTTCATTTTTAAAACATCGAAGGTTTGGTAATTTATTAATCAATTATTTAATTTAGTTTATGACATTTTAATATAATATTCGTATTTAAAATATATGTAACCTGATGAATAAATTTTAAAATGAGATATTTCCATACAAAAATGTAATAAAAAACGCAAGAGAATCTATGAGAATGTAATAAAAAACGCAAGAGTATCTATGAGAAAAATGGCGAAATTTGCTCATTCTGCTAGACGATCGCCTTTAGAGAAGTGGAGGATAGTAACGGAGCTTGCGATAACTGGAGAGCGGAGATAATGTAATTGATCTTGATTTTTCTTTATTTAAAGCACTTTCGGATTGAAATTATAGCTCGGTAGAGAGTTCGTAAGTTTATGTGCTCTGCTATGCAACGGGGGAATTAGTTTTGCTTATTAGTTTGTGCACTTTAAAATTCAACGAGGATCTAGTTTGTATGAAATAATCATTATAATTATTATGTAATGAAGTCTGTTCGATACACTAGAATTTATAAATGTTTTCTGTCTGTTAAGCACTTTCCAAAGATGATCTACCTTGTATGCAACAACTGTTATAATTATTACGATGCACGTCGGTTCGATGCACTAGAGCGGTTATACTCAACCTGTGGCCCGCGGGCCACATGCGGCCCGCCTAGGTTTTATACGCGGCCCGAAACACATTTAATATCAGGAACGTGATTAAAAAAAATCTGGCATTGTGAGTTTTGAATATGTTGAAATACGCGCGAACAAAACAACAAAGTCTTGTCATTTTAAAAACGGCGATTTCTATGGTTTAAGAACGAATTTGTTTCAACCGTGGATAGTTTCAACCAGAATGTAAGTTTTGTATTTGTCGTTTAATTTTTAGCCATTTTTTAGTGATCCTCGTATTCAACATTCATCCATTTCTGTCAGTAAAATGTCGTGTTCCAGTGTGTCAATTCAATTCAAATAATCCACACAATATTTTGAGTATGTAAATGTAGTACGCAAAACTTTGTACAAACTGGTATTGTATTCTTCTTACATCGTGCCTTTTTTGTACGATTTCCCGCCATAATGTGACTTATGTAACTCTGGACGTTTTTTCCCGTTACGTCTGTAATAATATGTTAGAACCCGTACTCATAAATCATATTTTTATATGCGTTTATTAATTTATTGTTTTTGTTTAGACACTATACAAATATTAAGGCTTGGATATACGTTAGTTTGGAATTTTATCTGTTCATTATTGTATTTTGAGTATACAAATATGATGAAAATAAATTTCATGTAGGAAAATGAGGCATCCTAATCTTGAATCAACAAATACAGTTGCGGCCCGCATAACTCAGCAAACATATGTATATGGCCCTATGAAAAAAAGGTTGAGTACCACTGCACTAGAGTTTATAAATGTTTTATGTTCGTTCAGCACTTTTCACTTCTAGTTAATTTGGGGAAAATGGTCTATCTTTCGTTATTATTATCACATTTCGACAAGATGAATGTAAGTGATAAACAATTTTGCAGGAGATATATTCATACTTTATACAGTGAAATTATTATACGTGCGGCGGGCTCTAGATAGGACTCGCCGACGGTGTTGGCAACCAGAATGTGTTGTCTAAACCGAAGCCGGAAGGAGAATGTAACGCAGATTTTAAAAGGGTCTGACTTGACCGAAAAATGATGTAATATTTTGACCGTTGGGAATACGGAATCTAAAATTAGAATTTACTTGTTACATTCGAGGCGTCGGGACTGGAGTATCATGGTCTGTCCTCAAAGGTGGCGTGACATGTGATAATACCTCGAGATAGAAGGGCGTTTGTCGTTACCTCGAGCCCCGAAATTATTACCTTGTTAACTGGAGCTCGCTCACACGTGTTAGTTTTTTTTGTCAAGATTTCGCTTAGTGACAATAGATTTTTTTTAGGTGATAAGGAATTATGACCCTATGAGTGTTTGCGTTAAGGGCGTAATTTGCATGATGCCTAGACTTTTTGTTATAATTTTGGAGAATGTTTTCTGCGGCCGGAAATCTTTCTTGCAGGTGTTCTTTTGTAGAAAGAATTTGGCCGAGGTTAATCCCAGTGCAAATTATGTCCAGTGCAGTTCTTTTTCTTGGAAGATATATATTATTTTTTTTAATTTTGGAATATTTTCCCTGTGACGAAACTTATCGTTACAATGAGGACATAAGCCAATTTTTCATTAAACAGAGCAAAATCTTTACTCGCAGCTCCCGAAGAAAAATGTTCCGGGTTCGAATGCCGACGGAAACAAAACATTTTTAATGATTTTTTTCCTTGCATATTTCTAAATGATTCATTAAATTTATTTTATTTCATTCAGTTTTTCAATGCACTATGTATGTTTTAAAAATTGCATATTCACAATTAAAATGTTATTCATTATAAAGTAAAATTAACTAAGTCAAAGGACTTTTAAATGTCGGTTTATTCTTATTAATTAGAGGTACATTGCCAATGACAATGATATACTTGTTTAAGGAATTCCTTTTCGCATGCAACCCACAGCTGTTTCAATTCAAAGACAGTAAATTCTTACATAACTCTTGTGGACTGTCTCGAGTCTGGCTTTAAAAATAGTATTACCACTTCGCGCATTCGAATACATTCATTTACATCTGCGACTTATTCGGAAAATTCTATCTATGGAAATTGTAGAAAGACAGGCAGTATTGGCACGATCCCAGACAACTCCGAACAGTGAACACTTCCGATAAAACGCTGCTGTAGTTGTAAGAATTATTAGATCAGGCGAGAAATATCGACTTACTAATATTTTTCACAGTATCACGTAAATCTGATAATAATTGTGTAATATATATTTGAGTATACGTACAATCCTACATAATAAAAAATGATTTTTTTTTAAATCTATTTTTCTATCGCAAATTTGGCTTGAGTAAACTTATATTCAGAAACAGTGATCCTAAAATCTTTGTCAAAGTTGAGCACGGCGAAAAAATATTGCTAGCCATTCATTCAAATGTTATTGGCGATATAAAGGCGATTCGATCAGACTTACTACGTGAGAACGGTACAAAAGCCCGTGATGTCGCTCAGTCAAGCCTTGGGTTTCCCTTATTGCTCACTTAACGAAGGTCGATGTCACTTAAAGTCGGACCTTAAACTAATTTACCAACTTTGACAGATGGCATAAATGTTTATCTGAAAGAAAGTTACTAAACTCAAAGAACCGTTCTAAAAAAAGAGTTATTATTTTAATGTACCTGGCATGTTCAATTTAACAGGAAATGTGGAATCTTTTTGTGCAGATTTTTTACCCTTATCCACAGCGTGGGTCCCAATAAAATGGTAACGTCCAAACGGAAATGTTTTGTTTTCAGCATAAATAGTTTCGCAAAACTAAGGTCGCCATTCTACTTACTGAGTGATGAATTGAATTGTATTAAAATTGACACCAAAATTTGTTTATTTAAATATGTAATCAATTAATTCGAAAAATTACTTTTATTTCAAAATATCTAATTAACAATAAAGTACAATAAAAATTCAACAAAATACACTCTTTGAGGTTTCTACTAAGAAATCTAACGTTTACTAAAATGGATGATTTTTTTAATTCCCAATGAATGAACGACAGCCTGGAAACTTATTTATCTCAGTCAATTTATAATTCTCGGACGACTAAATCTGGAAAGCATTTTGTGGTGACAAAAATATTTCGCTGATGTTTAGACGTCAGAAAATTTTTAAAGTATTTTTAGTGGTCGTTCCAGGTGAAAGTTATTTACCTGCGTGGTGCGATGTAGTCTCCTCCAACTGAACAAAAATAACCAAACAAAAATAAGGAAACATGTATTTCCCATCATTTAAAGCAATAAACACAAAAAATACATTTTCAACAAACACGACACTTACACCATTTCATCGCGAGCTAATGTCAGCGTTTTAATTGTTTAACAATTGCATTTGGTATGTATGCAATTATTTTATTAAACTAATCGTAAATAAAGTAATCACCGCTCTAATAAATAAATAAATCCACCAAATATTACCTTATATACTAACATTCAAACAAAACCGTATTCGAGTACTTTTTGCAAAATAATACACTATTCAATAAGGTTGTGAAACATCCGTAACATGCAACGATGGTTATCAAAAGTACAATTTTAATAATTATTCATATTTCTTCTCACCTTTCAAAAATGCTCGTATAAAAAGATTACTTTTGTTTAAGTCTTTCAATCGAAAATACGTATAGAACTAGATTGTAGACGTTCAAATAAGGCATTTTTCGATTCACTCATCCACACCCGTATCGGATTACACCTCCTCACCGAATACTTTATCCCAATCTTCAAGATTCGTTCAGTCTCACCTCAGTAATAATTCTAGTCCCCGCCACCACCCCCCCTTGTGATCCAATTTATTTTCCACTATTTGTAACTTTGTGAACGTTATTACGGCCAGCCCTGGGATGGGGACGGATTACTACCAAATCTGGCCGCGTGTTCTCCATCACCGCCTTCTATCGCCCATCGGAGAACGTTTCCGAGTTTTCTACTAATCAAATGTTGTGTAATACGGATTTACGCATTCGTAGATTATACTGCCTAAATAAATCTCTCAATGGTACTTAACACTGAGGAAATTAAAATGTTGCCTGGGAAGAATTTAAACATTTAAGTAAGCACACAAAATTTAAGTCTTAAAGCATGGTGTTTGAGGAAAGAGCCAATCTTCGGGTTTTTTTAGTCTTTCATTCGTATTATTCTGAAATTTTTCTTCCCACATTTTTAATTTAAATTT
>JADDOH010023553.1:0-86664 GCA_016648135.1 Agrypnia vestita | reverse complement strand
ACATGTTTCCGTGTGATCTAGGCTCGGATTGATGGGATGTCCAGGCGGGAAAATGTTGCCTATGTCTACCACCAGGTCCTTAAGAATATGCATAATTCGGTAGAACAGTACAGATTTGCATTGAAAATATATCCGGGTGGAAATGTCGCCTATGTTACCCGACGGGTTTTAAAGAATAAATAAGAAAAACGGATAAATAAACGTTGTACAGAAATGTATGGTAAATGCCTATGTTACCCGCCGTGTCCTAAGGAATAAGTATACAAAATTTGAGTTGAAGCGAACAAACGGTGTAGATTTGCATAGAGAAAAGACAGACATTGAATTATATATGTATAGATAGTGTGTGTTGTTATAAAATCACAATATCAAAACGAAATAATAAATAAATAAAACATTAAAACCCAAAAATTGTGTGAAGATGAATAATTTTAATACATAGATACATGTATGATTCCGAAGACGAAAAACTTGATAAGTATCTGGTTTTTATGATACATCCAATTATCCCGCGCATCCATCACACTTCAGTCAACTATTTTTTATGAGGTAACACTCTTGTTGGTGGATATAGTGAAGCCTTTAAGAAATGTTTTCCGATTTCGTCCGCTTACTTCTTCCTTGTAAAGGACTGTTGTCTTCCGCTAGACGTTTCTAATGAGCCTGTGGTCCTTTTTCCCTCGAAAACTGGTACCTTGTATGGCGCACAGGTGGCTGCCTTCTTGGGCTCGCCTTCAAGCCGATCCAGGCGGCAGTGGTCGTGATTATCCACTGTCGAAGAATTAAATACTATCGCAGGCTTCTCGGGTCGGTCCCCAGGGATTGGGACTGCATTCTCCGTATTGACCGGGGTTCGTATCCGAAGCTTGTTACATGTTTACACCATTATTGATTTTCTTTAATTTTATTTGAAGTGACGCTAAACAGAGTGCCCGTCAAAGCTGAATGCACATCTGTATTTTTCTTGTAAGTACAATTAACAATAACAAAGTGATGTGTTAACAAAACCCTCCGGGTGCCATTGTCGTCAATAGGATGGCTCGCTTAGATTTCCCTGGCCGACGTCTTGAATCTTATTGCAGGATCCAACAGGGTTGGTGTAACGTGTAAATATCAGATCAGTATACACATTCCATGGTAATGATGTGTCAATAACAATATTATCACGACTTCATCATCGTCTCGACGTATTTTTACTTCCTTTCTTTTAACTCGTGGCGTCTGCTTGCTTGTTTTCTTAACGAAAAAACTTTGTAATCCAATCGAGCTGAAACTCTGCAAGCAGACTCGTGGCGATGATCAAGAAGATCTATCAAATTTTCGCTAAAAAATAAATAATTATAGTATAATTTTGGATTTTTAGAAATTTTAATGTTTTTTTCAAATTGGAATCATTACAAAAGTTTGATTACTACCAACGGCGCCGGCGGCCCGATAATGTCACGGAATATTTAAAATTTGAATTACTCCGCCGGTAGGTATAATAGGTACTTCTCTATGAATTTCGAAAATTTATGACAATTGGTTCACAGATGACAGCACACTTCCGTTTTTTGGGAAGAAATCAAATAATATATTTGATATAGAGATATTTTTAGAGATTTCTGACATAGATATTTGTCTAGACATGTTTCATTTTCAGTCTATCAATTATTTAATTACATGATGGTAAAAATAATTTACAAAGAAAGGGAATAAAATAAAAACTTGGTTTTTATGGGTTAGTTTTTATAGTATAAAATTAGATAATTATTAAACTCGTGTAGTAGTTTCAAATACGAAATATTCGTTGCTATGTGTTCATTATGAACTTCTTTTATTAACTACCCTCAGAACCTCCATATTTGTAATTTTCTCGATTCACCTTATTCTTTCCATCCTTCTCCATTACATCATCTCCAATATTTCCAACAAATTCACTTCCTTGGACTGTAATACTGCTTCAGATGTTACCAAGACTTACTAAAGATTAACTAGGAATATTTATTCCTCCATTCGAAGGGTGAATAGGCATAAGCATAGGAAGGACGGTATAGTTCTAGCTAACCATTATGCGTTACCACTTCTGGCTTGCAAGTTCTCTTGAGTCTATATCCCTTAAATGACCATCACTTTAGCACGTTGAAGCCAAGAGTAAAAAATGTCAGTAATAAGTAATAAATGCATGTTCATAATTACATTTTTTTCGTTATCAACTTCATGTTCTTATCTTAGGTGTACCGGGAATCCAAAGACTTAACAAGGCGCTTCCATTTTGTCCTGCCTTGTCCTGCTTCAGTACTAGTTGACCAATTTTTATATTTATCCCAGTTGTGTCTGAAGCGACTCACCTTCCCTACGAAGTACATCTTGGTAGTCTCTACTCTGGCATACGCAAGACGTCTTTAAGTCATCTTAATTGAGACAAGTAACGGTTCTATTTTTTTGTCTACTTTAATCTAAATACGAATGTGTTATACCTACCTATCACACCTTTACATACGATTTTATTTTGTTTTGGCCACTTTAACCATTATCGAAATCACAACATTTTACAAGTATGCAAATAAATCTAAAAAAACCCTTTTGTTTTAAGTTTTCTGGGATATCTTGTCATACATTTCAAAACTTGGAAAGTGTTTAGAAGAAGGCACTAAATGACAATCCTTGCTGCCGTGCATATACAAATTCGTTAAACTAACCAAGAGAAATTCTGGGCCACGGAAGCCGTGTTGAAAGCAAGTTCCTTATCTTAGAGATCGCTTCGAGTTGAAAATGTCTTAAAATTCTCCTCCTTGGACGCGGCTCGTAGTCGAGGGGAATATATAACATAATTCGGGATAACTGCGTAGGAAAATGTTATCTATCTCGTTCAGTAGACATGTTGGCTTCAGCGATGAAATGTAATACAATTAACGAGTCGTCCCAGCGTGGCTGAAGATATCCTTTAAGAGACATCGCAGCCGTCAGAGAAGAACGGCCGAAGTGATTTGTTCGACCGGTTTCCTCGGTCTCCGGATCTTCATTCTTTCAAGGGGTAAAAAGTGGTTCTGAGGTATCAATCGCCATTCCCTGCGGCTCGGCAGCGACCAGGTGTTCCCCGAGGCCATGAATAATGCAGGCAGGACCCGCTGGACTCCTCCATTACCCTGGCCAGCCCGTTTCCTGTAACCTCCGCCTCGGACTAAAATCATGTTTAATAATTGATGTATACAATAGCCTTAGAATGTTGTACATGTTGTTGCAAAATATTACTCAACTCTGTCCATGCTCAGTAATCCCGGCGTATTGCGTGTGTCGGAAACAGGAACAAAAAAGACCCCTCGCTGTTGGCTCCGCAGCGCAAGAATGCCGGGTAGGTAGGGCCATCGATGCCTAGGCATTTTTATAGTCACCTGTTCGCTTATTTTATAATATGCATTTTTTTCATTTTATGGCTTCGATTGAAGCAGTTTGTATTATGGACTGCTAGGTAGTCGTCTGAAGTTCTCATAACGCAGCTTTCGGAGAATTTGACCAACAAACCTCTGTTAAAAAATGTTTGAGATGTAATAATTGTTTGTGGTATAACGAAAATTCCCGCAGTTTCGCCAGTATTGCGAAGATTTTTTAGGGCTATTTAGGATTAGATATTAGGATTAGATAGAAACATGAATTTATTATACAGGGTGTCCCGTATCTCGACGTCAAACCGAAATCGGGCGACAGGCCAAGTCATAATGGTTATCAGAAAAATATTAAAAAAAAAAAAAAACTGTCAGTTAAAGCTGGGCAAAGTATTGATTTTGAATACTTGGTTTGGTCAAAAAGTGACATTTTCTTCCAAGCTGGAGCGGTTGGCTTTGAATTTTGGACAAAAGTTTACAGAAGCATTATTCAGAATTATATAATAATAAAAAAAAAAGAAAAATAAATTATTATAGCAACAGGTGTGAAAAGACCGTCACAGAGTGTAGAATTTTTTTATTTTTTTTAAATGCTTATAATTTTTAAAACATATTTTTCTGATAACTATTATGACTATCACCCGATTTCGGCTTTACGTCGAGATACGGGACACCCTGTACATTTATTATGAACTCCTTTTATGCACTCTCCTCACAACCTCCTTATTTGTAATTTTCTCGATTCACCTTAATTTTTCCACTATCAATTTTTTAATTAAACGTTAGAACGTTTTTGAGACAACTCTCATTATCAATAACATATTTTCAATTGTTTTCAACTTGAAAGCATGTTATTGACAATGGGAGTGATCTCGAAAACGTTCTAACATTTAAATAAAATATATACTGGAAAAAAACACTGTTTTTCATTTCAATTCATCTTTAACATATGAAAAATGAATTTCCACAATTTCTCACAAAAAAACATTTAACATTTTTTTTTATTTTTTTTTTATTAATTGCACAACAGATTTCTCTATTTACTATGCAAGTCATAACTTGGAGAGAGTACCTATCTATATAGGTACTCTCTCCTCTATAGGCGATCCTCTGCTTGATGCTTTCAATTCTATCATTAAATACATCGACATGATCGTTCAGTTCATTTAGGAGTTCCACACTACGCGTTATGGTGTGCTTATGCATTACATCCGTTCTGCATTTTGGGACATGAAATAGCTCGATTTGGCAAATAATAATTTGGTACAAACAGGGCATGATTCTCTTGCAAGTTTGGAGATTCAATTACATTTCTTAAAATTGTAACCCCCAACATGACTAGGCCCTCCTGTCTGCGCGACTCGAGGCTGCGGTAGTCGCATTCCCTCAGCAGCACTTCATGGCGCATGAATGTAGGATATTCTCCTGTTCTGCGCATGTATAAGTAGCGTAAGAATTTCTTTTGCATGTCGATGTATTTCCATTGGTGTGGGCTCCAAACTGCCATTCCACATTCCAATTTTGAACGAAAAATGAAATTGTACATTTGCTAGATGCACTTTTCATTCGAAAATCCTTTTGATACGTGTGTCGTTCAAGAATTATTCTTTATGCCCCAAGATTTTTTTTTATTACTTACTTATTATTATATATATGTTCCTACCTATTACTTACTAATTATAACTAAATTGTCTATACATATTTAATGATGAATATATACATTTTATCATTTAATTCTCTGTTAATGTAAAATGTAATGATACTCCTCTCTTACACACGAGTCTGTCATAAGTAACTGGCTCTAAGCCATCATAAGTAACTGGCTCTATCTTGTAAAAAAAAATGTATTGGTAAAAAATAAAAATAAAATAAAAAAAATTGGAGGTGATGTGTCGTAGGTGGGGTGGATGTGTTTAGCGCTTCTTTAAAAAGAATTAAGAAATGAGCTTAGATTTTGACGGCTGTTCAGAATCTTCTGGTTTGTTATCAGTCGAAGACATTTCGGGTATTTTGCCGTGTTTCAACGGCCGATATTTCGGATCTCATTGCGGGGCCCATCATCAGGGCGAATGTGTCAACACATCACACACACGGCGAGGAGATTGTGACACAGCGAAAGTATGTGCCCCCTCACGTATATTTAAAACACATTTATAATGCAGTTTAAGTATTTATTCATGCATAATTAAATCTTTTAATAAACAAAGCATTTTTTTGATAATAGACGTTTTTTTTTTTAATTTCCCTGCTAGCCGAGTCTCTTTAAGAAAAAAACGTCTTTTTGTAATAGAGCGCGACTTATTTACTAAGATATTATACTTATTAAGAGTATTTAGTTTGACCTTTTCAGAATTGTTTCAAATTCACAAGCTCGTAGTAATTTTTTAAATTAGTTATCTTTTATGGAACTAGAATGTGTATAAATAAATTTATTTTAGTTCATGTCTATATATTGTAGCGAGACGGTGTACCTACTGAATGCTGATAACAATACAACAAACGTCACGCAACGCAGGGTCAATCATGTATGAACTCATTCTCTGTCTCGAAGATTTTATGATGTTCCATGACGCACTTAAATATAAAATTGGAAAGTCTAGGGCACTCTACAGACCTCTCGTTATCTCTAGAACAAACCTTTCGAAGGAATCGATCTATAAAAGGCGTCACGCAACGCGGAGTGAATAATTAATTTCTTAACGAAAAGTGTGCGACATCTCCGTAGCGTAAACCAGTGTGACCAGTTATTCGTGATGGGCATATTACAACACGCGATATTTATAAGCGAGCGAGCGCAGAGTGACTGCCTGTGATACCATCGAAAGTGAATAAAGGAAAAATACCGGTGCGAACAGTTTCTACGAGCGAACATTGAACGGAACTTACCAGAAATGATCTAAGCAATAGAAACAGAGTTAATTAGTGTGAATTAAGGAACAGTTTAATAATAAGTGTGTGAAATATTCGGGAGACATGTAGCGAATACAAAATTATGAACAGTACTACAATTTAATTCGTGTAATAATTAATCGTTAATAATTAAACTAAATAAATTTCCAATGTTTTTATTTGCCTTCCAAAGGCACGTCCAGGGACAATATTTTTGTGGTGTGTGGATATTTTTTATTAGTAAAAATATTAGGTCCTTACATATGAAATTGGCGTTTAGTATGGGAGGAACATAAAGCCGATTTTTTTTATTATAATATATTTATTTAATCAAAGTATGTACCATTGCTATCTATGCACTTTTGCCATCTCATAGGTAGTTCATCGATCCCTTTACTGAAAAAACCATTCGGACAGGAATCAATAAAATCTTTGAAGGCGGTTTGGACTGCCCCATCGGAGTTGAATTTTTTCCTTTGCAAGAAGTTATCCAAATTTCGAAAAAAATGGTAATCTGTTGGGGCAAGGTCCGGAGAGTACGGTGGATGTCTTAGACATTCCAATTGAAGCTCCTCTAATTTGGTAGCCGTCTGTTGTGCAGTGTGTGGTCTAGCGTTATCATGAAGCAGCGGTGGCCTTGAGCGATTAACCAGCCTCGGTTGTTTAGCAGCTAGCTTTTCCATCATGGTTTGCAGTTGCTGATAGTAGACATCTGCCGTAATCGTCTGGCCAGATTTAAGAAAGCTGTAGTGAACGACACCAGCACTAGTCCACCAAACGCTCACAAGTAACTTTTTTGAAGTCAATTTTGGCTTGGGGCATGGTTTGGCTGGTTCGGCAGGGTTCAGCCATTGCGATGAGCGCTTCCGATTATCGTACAGGATCCATTTTTCATCACAGGTAATGATTCGATTTAAAATCCATTCATTATTGTGCCGGTTGAGTAATGCAACGCAGCAGTCAACGCGCGTTTGTTGATTTGCTTCACTCAATTCGTGAGGTACCCACCTTTCAAGCTTTTTCACCTTACCCAATGCTGGCTTCATTGATTAAAACAGTTTGATTATCACTACCACGCGGCAGCCCGCCCCGCTAACTCGGGTTGTGTTTGCGATGGATCCCGCTTCCACAATAGACCTTCATTCTTCTTATTCAACTTATGGTACTCCGGCCGTCGAAATTTCTAGCAACGAAAACGTGGAACCAAAACGCTTTATTTGTGTGTTTTGTGTTTTCTATTCCGTTCGAGCGTTTCTCTTTTCTTAGCAGCATCTTGAGTGCCACGGTGGGCCTCGTACTCGTAAATAACGCGATATTTCAAGTTTTTCATTTTGTAAACTGAGTGACGCAAAGAAAAAAACAATTGAGGAAAAAACAAATGAATTATAATTTTCAAAACACATATACATGAGTAAATAGCTGTATAAATTTGGATTTGGAATTCCTAACCAAAGAGAAGATATTTGAGATCAAATTTGCCAGTACGGCAAAACGTCAATTTCATATGTAAGGACCTAATATTACACATCATGTCTTACTAAGATTCGTAAACAAATAAAAGGAAAGAAACTCGGCAGACAAGAATTGCTAATTGAACAGGCCATGATATGTAAATGCTACTACTTAGGGGGCCGAAGACCGTCAGGTCTCCTAGAAAAGGGGAATTACTAAATCTCCTTCTGATCCCCCCCCCATAGGAAAGAAGAAGAAGAAGAATAAGTTTTTATAAATTATCCAGCGTAACCCACCTCTTTATTTGATTAAATTTTCTTAAGAACGTTTATTTCCCTCATTTCTATTGTAGTCCAGTCATTTTTCCATTATAAGCTAGCGATGAAGAGGAAAAAACGGAGACTATTTTCGAACAAACGTATGATGAAATCGAGAACGAAGAGAATTGCGATGAAACTGACAATCGCATCGCGGATGATGTGGAAGAAATTTCGGTCTATGACGTTTCGATCGGTAGGTACTAAAGATAATGAAATCGCAACACCTGGTCCATCGAGAACAGCGAAGCGAAGAAAAATGCGCTAAGTGTTGGAATAGTGAATTGCATGTGGATTAGGCCTACTGTGGATACCACGATAAAAAAACGCGCCGCTTGCTCTACCTTAAGGTGGTGTAGAAAATTTTTTAGCAATTTTTTTTCAAACACAGTAACTAGAAACATTACGGTGAAATATTGAATGTTCCTCAATGCCAAAAATGGTTTACGAAATTTAAATCTGGAGATTTAAACCTCGAAACCTCGAAGGGAAATACCTAAAATTATCATTGAAGATCAAATTTCTTAAGATTATTTTAAAAATATAATAATGCAGTGTATTGATTTATGGCGCAATAGGCATGATGACAGATTTTGAAATAACATTCGATATTGTAGGTACACCTCTACTATTACCGAAAATAACATTATTTCAGTAATAAATTTTTACGCAACTAATTGCATTTTCATCTACATATTTTTAATTTCGCGCAAAAACGCCCGCAGCTATCATTTAGTCTACGTGACGTCAAGCATCAGTAAACATTGCATTGTGTCTATGGCAACGGTTTTTGGCCAAAACAAGTGTTGAAGTTCATTTCCGGCGCTCGCACGCCAAAACTATTGATTTTACGGAAAAAACGTTAACATATAAATTGTAGAAATTTTTTTCTAGTTTTATTTTATATACCATGTTTTTATCGTAAAATGAGTCTGAAAGGAGATATACGGCCCGATTCTGAAAATAGCAATGTCTGGATCTTTAAGATCTTTATCCCAACACTTAATAGACGATAATAAAAATTAAAAATGTCCAGAGCAGATTTTGGAATTCTACGGCGCAAATACACTGTATTAAAAGATGATATAAAAAAGATTGTTTCTTTTCATTTTAACGTATACGTATTCATTTCTTCATCCACAGCGTCCTGATGAAATATTTGGCTTTACCGCGTATTCAAATCTTCCCATCTTAAAATTTGACAGATAACAATTTACATATTTCTCCCTCCCTCTATATCTATCTCACGTAGAAACTTACAGAAACAAACACCGACGTAAAGATGAGTCTCGTTTATTTTTAATTTTTATTATCGTCTATTAAGTGTTGGGATAAAGATCTCAAAGATCCAGACATAACTGTCAAATGTCAAGATGGGAATATTTGAATACGCGGTAAAGCCGAATATTCCATCAGGACGCTGTGGATGAAGAAATGAATACGTTTGTAAGAAACAATCTTTCTTATATCATCTTTTAATACAGTGTACCTATTTGAGCCGTAGAATTCTAAAATCCGCTCTGGACATTTTTAATTTTTATTATCGTCTATTAAGTGTTGGGATAAAGATCTTAAAGATCCAGACATTGCTATTTTCAGAATACGGATGATTGTCAAAAAACTGCTTTCAGGCGCCATTTTTCCAAAACGAGCGGCAAAGATACGATGTGAAAAAGATGAAATTCGGAAAGAGCACATCGAAATCTATAAAACTACCCATTTTCGAAACTGCCAATCGACTAGACTATTGCTCGAAAGGGTAAGAACCTCGCGCTCCGTGTCCGAAAATGCTTCATTCATTCGTCCCTCCCGCGGGCCGATCACCAATCGTCTGGCTGCAAAAACTCGCCAAACCTGATTGTTTTCTCGTGTGGACAATGTTTACGTCCAGGCATCGCAGGGCTCGGCGACCAGGTGCGGGCATTCTTCGGTCGTCAGCCGACCCGCGGGATCAGATTACCTCCCGGCCACGCTGGACATTCTGCGCATCTATTGCACTGCCCTCCTTATCGAGCTATTTATGCGCGCTGCTAGGAATGCACGACCGGTAAGATGGACGCACGCAATCAACTATTGTGCTATTCTTGTATTTGGCCAATGAAGGAAACGTCAAGAAACTACAAGGGATGCAAAACAGGGCAATGAGAATCATAATTAAAAAAGTAAATACACCAGAATCGAAGAAATGAGAAAAGCACTCAGTTGCCAAAATATTTATTGAACAAAATTATTGTAAATAGTGATGTACATACGTATAACACCAGAAATAGAAATAGAATAAGATTACCATATAAGAAAAAAGTATATACACAGAATTGTCTAATGTACAAAGGTGTAAAAATACATGATGAGATGCCAGAAAACATGAAGAATATAAATGAGATGAATGAATTTAAAAACAAATGCTATTTTTTACAGTGTTCATTTACGGGTGATATACTGCGAAACAGTGTAATTTAGCGTTATGTTTAATTCGGTTTAAGTGACTGTGAATAGTTAATTAATTATTAATTAATTAATCGCTAATTAATTTCCAGTGTTTTCATCCATTCCTTACGTCGTGCGCACCCTCGCCTAAATAAGGGGTTTATTTCAACTCTGTATAATTTTATACTTTGTGATGTTATATTTTCAATGTTTATTTTATTTTTGTATTTTGGCATTCTGTCATTTGAGATTATATGTATAAAAATCATTGTGTTTTGTTTTAGTCCTTGTCTTTACGGCGAGCCTATTTAAATTTGTTAACATATTATTAATTGGATAGTATCTATTTCTCCTTAGAATAATTCTCATTTCTCTGTTTTGTCAGATATCCAATTTTTTATGTTTCGTTCGTTACTTAGATACATAATGGTTGAGCAATAAACGCGCAAGCAAACGCAATAATTGTCAAAAAAATTAATAACATGTCTACAAAACTTATTTGCCTTTCGATGACATAACGACATGACTCTCGACATTGAGCTCATTTCTTCGAATTCCAACATACATAAAATGTATGTTGGAATTCTAAGTAGGTAATAGATTTTTTTAAATATAGAGATGCGAGAGTCATACCTTTATATACTACTACACCCACAAGCTACCTGTGTAATGATGAATGTATGTATTTCGAATATTCCTTTTTTTTATTACACTATTTTATAGATATCCACTTGCTGCTTAAGACGAGAGTTATCAATCGTTAAAAAAGATTACTCAAAAAGGTAATCTTAAATTCACCTTCCTGAGGATTTGCTTTAGTTGCCCACTAGTTACGGTAGGCATGATGTTAATAATTATTTTTGACACAAATAATTATTGCGTTGATGGCATCCGCTCTTTATTTACTTTACACTATTTTGTTAGTTTTTTAGATTTTTGTTAGATTTTTTTAATATAGAGATGCGTGAGTCATAACCACTACATAACCACGAGCTACATGTGTAATGATGAATGTATGTATTTCGAATATTCCTTTTTTTATTACACTATTTTATAGATATCCACATTGTTGTTTAAGACGAGAGTTATCAATAGTTAATCAATAGTTAAAAAGATTACTCAAAAAGGTAATCTTAAATTTACCTTCCTAAGGATTTTCTTTAGTTGCCCACTTGTTAGGGTAGGCATGATGTTAATAATTATTTTTGACAAAATAATTATTGCGTTGATGGCATCTCCTCTTTATTTACTTTACACTATTTTATCGTATCATTCATGTATAATGTTATATTTATGATAATGAAAGCATTTTTAATTGTATTAATCATTGTATACTTCATTATCTAGAAGGATCACCTGGATCAGATAAACCGTTCTTCTGGTTTGTGTCTTCTGGCGTATTATGCCATGTTATTACGACCTTTCTGGCCGACGTTTCGGATCCCATTGCAGGATCCATCGTCAGGGCTAATGTGTTATTGTGAGTATTGGTGTTGTGGTTAAGTATTGGCTTGCAATACCGTGTCGAAAGCAGGGTGAGAACCTTATGAGTGTGAGTTAAGTATTGGCTAGCAATACCGTGTCGAAAGCTTGGTGTTTCTGTGTTTATGTAATACTTGGCAATACCGTGTCGACACGGGATCCGAAACGTCGGCCAGAAAACACGGAATAATACCCCAGAAGATTCTGAGTGGCTGTGAAAACCTAAGAACATTCAGATAAACCGTGATTATACGATTGGTGTTTGATTGCAACATTGACTGATTTGGAGTACGCGGAATACGTATCGCAACAATATTCTTAATATTTTAAAACTTAGCCAGCTGATTATGCTATGAAAGTAAGTCTATCTTTCTAATATCCTGGAATGATGCTCGATCCTACGACCTCTGGACCACTGATCAGCGTCGTAACTAACCAATAAGCAAGTCAATTCGTCGAGAACACCAGAACCGAAACCTTCAATGGTTGAATTACGCTTTCCAATCATCGTAACAATCAAACACCAATCGTGTTCATCTCATGGCTGGACGTCTTCGAGTATTGTGAAGAAAAAATAATGGGTCATCTAGTATGAGACGGGTCCTAAGTTTGCAATGCAATGCTTTTTTTTATATTGTTCAATAATATTTATTACACAATTGTCTTATTCATAGTTCCTCTCCATTTAAGAGCATTGCTCTTGTGCTCGGACAAGGAACTTTGAATTTCTATATATAATTCCTTACATTTAATTATTTTCATTTAATTATTTTATATTATATTATATATCTAGGATGAAGTAGTAGAGTGAACGTCTTTGACTTTGAAGGTAATGATGTCTAGTTCAGTTCGTAGAGATGTTCTTTCAATTTGCTCTTCAATTGTTCTGTATCCTGTATCTTTTTCATTTCGATTGGAAGGTTGTTAAAAAAATTCATGCCTGTTGATATTTTTTTTTATTGCATTTTGGGATTTTAAAATTGTCTCTTAATCTTGGTGTTGTGTTTTTTTCCGAAATTTGCCTGATCGTTTTCTTTGATAAGTTGCATAATTGATACTCTTTTGTATATAGATTCCACCTTTGGGACTGGAAACATTTTGAGTAGTGTTTGTGTGGAAATGTTGATTTTTTTAAGTATGACTCTAATAATTGTTCTCTGAATTACTTTAATTCGATCTATTACATTATTATAAGTTCCACCCCACACTATTATTCCATATTGGAGTAGTGAATGGACAGTTGCATGGTATACCTTTTTTAAATTGTCTATGCTTAGAATGTTTCGTAGTCTTATGAAAATATATATACATCTTCTAATTCTTTTTATGTGAATATGTTGATTCGTGGTTCATAATTTGGAGCTTATTGCTTTGAGTATGTTTTTGATTTGGAGTTTATTGATGAGAACATGTTGATTCCTAGTTCTTAATTTGGAGTTGGTTGTTTTGAATGTGGTTGATTTGGATTTTATTGTTTTGATATTTGTTTTTGATTTGGAATTTGTTGATGTGTAGAGTCCATTCACTTTAGGTAAGCCACTTGCATTAGTGAGAGTAATACCCTCTGTAACATGTAAATTGTATAGTGGTATTCCTTTTTTAAAGCGATTCCATTCGCCAATTCAGTATCACCCTGGCAGTCATGCGGAGCGGTCGTTTCATTGTTTAATATTTTTTATTATTTAAAAATACGGTGACTGCAAGATCACGATACTGCGACCACAGACTTAAATAAATTTAATATAAATTTAGATGAGGATTCGGAGTCAATAGTTTATCTTATTGATTAAAATTAATTTAAAGATTTTTAAATCATTCAACTACAATTGTACCTGCTTTATATAATTTATTTTAAACTGGATATAACCCATCAAAAATAAAGTGCTTTTGTTATATATTTCGGCCGCCAGTTAATCCTGATAACAGCGCTACCTAGAGTAGCGTCTTGATAACGTTAGTGATGGACATTATTAAAAAGAGAATAATGCTTTTTTTGCTTCTTATACCTCATTGTTACATTATATCACATTATTATTGGAGCATTCTGGTAGCGTTGGTGACGGACAGTGTTACGTAGAGAATGATATATTTGGATTAATGATTAATACCAATGATATATGCGGTATAGCAGGTAATGATTTACTTAATAGTTTCAATTTTCAATAAAGTGAAATATTAAAAAAAATCCAATTTAGAGTAGGTATATTATTTAAAAAAGCATATACTCAATGTTTTCGTATTATTTAATAACAATTTTGAAATCATATTTATTTTGAAAACGGAATGATTTTTTTTATATTACTTGTACCTATGCTTATTTTAGGTTAAGAAACTAAAATAATATTTTCAGTGTATAGTTTTCTGTCGTGTATATGTGACCTCTCTGGCCAACGTTTCAGGGCTGATATGCTGATGGCTAATGCGAAACGTCGGCCAGAGAGGTCACATATACACGGCAGAATATCCCAGAAAACTATACACAGAAGATTCTGAACGGCCGTGAAAACCTTAGAACATAATAAAAAAAATATTTATATTTATTTTTGCGTCTGTCATTTTTTGTAAACGGACTGTTACCCACACTAATGCAAGAGGCTTTCCTAAAGTGAACGAACTCTACATGTTGTTAATTCGTAGTTCTTAATCGGAGATTGTTGTTTTGAACACTTTGTTGATTTAGAGTTAGTTATTTTCAACATGTTATTGATTTGGAGTTTGTTGTTTTGAACATATTGTCGATTTGGCGTTCATCCTTATGTGACAAAATACAGCACTAGCTGAAGCTTTTCATTCAAGATGCCACGTGTAGTGTTGCTACATAATTCTTGAACAAGTTGTCAAAGGAAATATTGAAATAAAATAAATAAAGTAGTTTTAAATCATTTGTATTCTTATTTCTTACAATTTGGGTATACAATATATATGTACAGGCGTGACGTATGTACAACTCTATGAGATTCGACATTATTATTTACATTTCCGTGACAACCGATAACTCTATGACTTATGAAATTTTGTACAATATGCACATTGAATAACATTAAACAAATAAATATCCTTACATCCAGGTACTAATATATTACACTCGTCGTCGCAACAGACTAACATACACATTGGCTACTTTACATTTCGACTTGGCAAAAACACTATTCTATTATTAACACATAAATACTTAATATTCTGTCCGTCGGCGGCGCTGGACTCGGGCGGTGGCTGGGCTCTCTCACGATGAGGTAATTCAAAACAACCACCGATATTCTTTGTACATTTACGCCTTCGCGATCACAAAACTGCTAATCGATTTCATACTTTAAATAAACAAAACACTGTGCTGCGCGCGTGTCGCGTTAGGTGCAGTTCCTTGCATCAACAGGTGATAATGACATTGGATAACGGCTGACCTGGGTCGTGTACGGAAGAGTCACTATCGTTATTGGGAATTTGGGAAATATCTGTCAAATCGTACCAGGGAATATCTCGGCTGTTTGTTTATTTTTACGAGTATGCAGACATTTATTCTTTGTTGGTTCTTTAACTGTTATGTTACTACCCGGAATTTCTCACACCAGTGTCTACCCAAGGTACCCGGGTACTCAAAGTGGATGGGCGTTCCCACATACATTATTTTTGTTTTGTATCTCACAAATTGATATTTAGACAGTGGTCAAATAGCTTCTTAAAAGGTCACTATGTCCGTCTTCCCTTTATTTCCCTACCTTTCAAATAATCTAAATAATGGAGATCCAAACGTATGATGGCGTTCGTGAATAAAATTATTTAAACTGAAAATGGGTACCCGGATACCCGGGTAGTAACATAAGGGTTTACCAAAAGAAGAAAAAATGTTATACACGGTGTAACAATGCTCGTTAAAGTAGATTCTCGCCTAAATTAGTACTGTAAAATGTTCAAAAATGTGCTAATAAATTCTAGTTCAAATTTCTGAATATTTTTAATCATTTTATTGCACTTGTGTACAAGCGAGTGAATTTTTAATATTCGATATAAATTATTTTAATGATAGTCCATCGTTTCACAGAACAGCATTTAGGAATATTTTTAAAAATGCTTCGAAGTGGTTTATCTTCGTAACTGTTGACATCAGGACATTTTTGCTTCAACATTTTCGACTCGTAATTTAGTCAGGAATCTAGCTGTAAATTATTATGTACTAGCTCTGTCTCGCCGTGTATATATCATTATATTATTATATTATATACAAAGATAAAAATGGGAAAAACTCTCGGAGGGGCTTTTTTCCAGCAGTGAATAGAAAACGACTAGCAATACAGCTGAGATATAGTCGTTGAAAGATTTCAGTCAATTTTGTTTATGGTACAGTGTTTAGTTTATTTAAAAAGATGACAATTATTTAGACAATAATTGGCGAAAATGCTAGTTTTATTGTGTCTCTGTCCACGCGTACACAGCATCCAGTGTCCAGCCGGCGACACCGCACGACGTTACGCGCGGGCCGCCATGTTGCCGCACGGACAGATGCTTAATTATATAAATACATAAAGTTTCCCGCACAAAACAAGGCTCTGTGCGGATAATACATTTGCGCATATTTATACTTAGTAAAAACACGCTGCCGACGGCCTGGACTCGTGCCCGCCTCCCCGGTCCGGCTCTTTCTCTCTAGGACGATTACAATCTTATTCAAATAATTACAATTCAACTTCTCCGACAGCGAGCGGTACGGAACGCATTATTCAAAAGATCCGGACCAACGAACTGATTTGACAAATTATCCAGAGTATTTTAAGTTCTTTTGTACAAAAATATTACATTCTGGAGTTTTACTCGCTATTTTGTTCCTTCTTTATTTTTAAATGTACAAATTAGACATTCCATTATTGCGTTGGTATTTTTTTTTAACATTTAAGGGTAGATACCTACTGTTTTTCAATTCTAGGGCGCTTTTCAATTTTGATAATCGCAGATTACACAAAAAGCTGCTGAATATTGAAAAACAATTAGTTTCTTAACGCAATGACAATGTTATATGCAAATCAGAATCGTATTTATATTACTATTGAGCAAGTACAGTGGTAAAGTTCATAAATATTGTATTACGGCCCGCGTCAGACAATCCCGCCTGCTCTCGGAATAATAATTACAGTGCGTATAGTTTCTACGAGCAACGTCGAGACGCATGTCTAATGTTACATAATAGTGGTCAAGACACGGTTGTTATCCCGAGAATAGGGGAGAATGCATAATTTAAAATGTGATATTTTTGCAAACGGCAGATTGCAAATATTGACTCGAACGTCGGCCGATATGTTTTTGATAAAAATGTAGGAAACACAACAAAAATACTAAAATGTACTGTGAAATGATTCACACATGAGACTGGGGACTTAGTTTAAATTACAGGGTTACAAAACTTTGGTATAATATTCGAGAAATCATTATTTACAAACAATATTTATGGCATTTTTAATCATCAACAGAAAATCTGTCACGTAATACGAAATGTTTTCATAGAGTAAAAGTAACAAAGTTTTATTTATATTTAACCAACCCCCGCGCGGAGCTCGGCTGGTCGGCGGCGCGCGGCATCGGGACTCGGAAATCGTACGTCGGCATTCCTAAAGCGACGGAGGGAAAATTTAAAATAAATTAATTTTGCACAAAACACTTTCTGCGATAATGTCTTTTCTAAAATAATCATCGCGCGCACCCGACAACGCGTTCTTCCATTCTCCGGACATTTCAACTCGAAGGCACAATTAGTTCGATCCGCGAAACTGTTTAAATTATTTTATAAAATTACGAGAAGACAACAAAAAGTGTTCCTCGCGGGGGTCTCCGGCCTCGGGGAAGACTTCCGTGCGGGCGTCTATAGGTAGCAGTCTTTTTTGGTCGGTCGGGAAATCCGTTTCTACATCGATCGGAGATAATCCATTTCCCGAGATTCGTTCCTTCGCTGACTACTCCGCGAAGGCGCGGATATCGGCGCAGTCCGCGCCGAACGAGTTCGAAGAAGTTTAAAACGCCACGGGCGGAGATAAATACGACTAAGTCTTGGTAAGATCACAGCGGTTCCTCGTCGCCGAGCGGCGGCCCATCACCGGCAGCCGCAGCCCACCACGGCCATGTCCTGGTAGTTCTTGAGCACCACCTTGTTCTCCTCGTCCAGGTACAGCATGGAGATGGAGGAGAGCGCGGTGGGCACGCAGCACGCCTTGGGCACGGAGGCGGGGTTCACGGAGTTGACCAGCATCTGCACGATGGCGTGGTTCGTGGAGTTGAGGTGGTCCGCCAGCGGGAAGGGGCACTCCCCGTGGCAGAAGTAGGCGTCGTAGCCCAGCGGCGCCACGATCCAGTCCGACCAGCCCACGTCCACGAAGTCCACGTACAGCGGCCGCCGCTGGCAGCTCTCGCGCTGGTCCTTGCGGCGGTGGCCCCGGCGGGCGGCCCGGCGCTCCCTGGCGGGGGGCGCGGGGGGCTCGGGGGCCCGGAGCCGCGCCGTGCCGTCGTCCGTGTAGGCCAGCAGCGCGGGCTGGCGCGCCCGCCACGCGCCGCGCCGCTCGCCCGCCGCGCGCCGCAGCCGCACGTGCGGGGGAGCGGGCGCGTCTTGCGGCACCTGCACGTGTACCAGCAGGCCGTGGTTCTGGTGCGGCCGCCACAGCCAGCGCTCCACGGCGGCCGTGACGTCCAGGCGCACGTGGCCGCCCCGCGCGGGGCTGACCCACTTGGAGTCCGCGAGGCGCAGCTCGGGGCCGCTGCGCCCCTTGCGCCCGGGCCGCACTATGTCGTACACCAGCACCCTGTGTCTGTGTCGGGCCGAGTCACCGCCCTCACTGTCTACACTGTCTCTCGCTAGCACTATCTCCGCGGCCGTGAGCGCCTCCCCCTCGGGGATGGTGACGTTGAAGGCCAGCCGGAACCGGTGTTCGTCCTTAAACCGCCTGTCGATGGCGCTCGCTGAAACAAATTAAAATATTTATTTAATATTTACCCGAAAAAACTTTATTAATTAAGCTCGCAAACACTCAAATTCACGAGGCGCTAATAAACTCGAAATTGAAATTGTAGGAAGATGTTTCTCCACAGAAAATATACTAATTACTGACTGGAAGACGCTACAGTTCTGAAGATGGAGACTCTTTGAAATGAAGTAATGACAGCTGTGAGGCAACGAATATGGTCGGTCATCAATATTTAATGAGTAAATTCTATCAAATTCCGAAGCTTCTTTATATATTTCTTATATTATTTTAAAGAAATTCTTACAGCGAATAATATAAAAACAGGTACATTTTAATTAAAATTATAACTTCATATAGATATTAGATGTTTCTCTTCTAACGAAGCGATTGCTTGAAACCAAAACAAAGAAGCAGTTGAATTTGATGGATTTTTGTTGTAATTTTAAATGAAATAAAATGATAAAATATGGACCCCAATGCTATACGACGCGCTTGTAAGCTTAATTCAGAGTTATATTCATGTTAGTACAAAATAAATGATCTTAAATTCATGAACATACGAATAATGTCGTGATTGTTGATTCATGTCTGAAAATATTGTCAACTTAAACACACGTTTAAAGAATTTCGTCTGTTGGTGGTTTTCTGTATTTGGTTTGATTTGATTTTTAAATACTTATTGATGCTAGGAAGCTGTTAACCGTTATGTTACTACCCGAATTTTATCACACTGGTTACGACCCAGGGTACCCAGGTGTTCTACTTTAATGGACGTTCCCCCGTGCATTTTTTTGTTATGTGTATCACAAATTGATATATAAACAATAAATTGCTTCTTAGAAATTCCATACTTCTCATGAAAATGTCCATCGTACCTTTATACCTGCTTTTCATCTTTTTGCTTGACCTTGACTTATTAAGCACCTTATCGATAATTTTAATCTTTAGTTCTATTTGAGACTGAGTAAAGTGCAAACGTATCTTCTTGTTTTGAATTGTTATTAGTTATTTACAATAGTGCAGTTTTTATTGTTTTGAACATTTTTAATCGCTAAAATTTTTATAAATTATTTTTAATATAAATTAAAAAATACAATTCTATCACTAAAAATGGAGGAAGTATCGCCGAGGGAATATGCAAGGTGTGTAGCTTTATATTTATTATTACTTATATTTTTCCATTCGTTGATATCATCGACTGAAAATATTAGATATATTTTTTTATGGTTGAGCGCGTATCAGAAAAAGCATACTTCAATTACTGTGTGATGAATAAAAATACTTCAATTACTGGGTGATGAATCGGTCTCAGATTCAGATCCTTTTTCTACTAGCGACGAAAAAGATTAGATGCTAGAACGAAGGAATGAAAATGATTATTCGGATAGCTATGAAAATCAGCTATGGAGGATATTACACATCATGAAAGTGAAGATAGTGAGGATGAAGAAGTACAAAATACTGAGCACTATATTAGAGCGTCGACATCTGCTCAAGATTATTTCCAAGCGAGCGATGAAACGATATGGCATAAAAATCCACTTATTCATTATCAAACCGCGTCGCACAATATCGTTAGGCAAAGAAGTGGTCCACACGAATCAACAAAAGCATTACCTATTAGTAATACATTCAAATGTATTTTCACACCAGAAATCGTCGATATTATTGTCTGTCACACCAATAAAAAAAACATGAAAGTATATCTTGAATACAAAATCCTATTAAGAAACCACAGAGTTGGAGAGATTCAATTTTATCCGAGTTATATGCATTCGTAGGTGTACTGATAGTATCTGGTGCTAATCACTCAAATACAGATCACATTTTTGATTTTTTATATAAATAATTCATATCCATTGTATCGAGCATCAATTGCGGTAAATAGATTTTGCAATATCGTCAGATTTTTTTGTTTCGATGGTGCTAATACCACGGAACACTGATTGAAAGAAGATAAAGCTGCATTGGTAAGTGAAATATGGATTATTGTTGTTGAATTCAAAACTTTTTGGCTTGCTTTTGCCCACACAAAATGTAACAATCGATGAACAATTATTTTCGTATAGAGGAAGGATATGATTTACCCAATATATTGCATCTAAGCCCGCCAAATACGGGATAAAAGTATGGTGGATATGTAATGCAATTTTTTTTATACCGGCTTTACCGGTACCGGTCAAATATATACCGGAAAGGACGAGAAACCAATCAAGGTTAAAGAATTGTGAAAGAACTGGCCGAAGAAACCTGTGTGCGATGAACATTCATCTTCATTGACAATTTGTCAAAAATGTCCAATACCAAATGTGACAAATGTACCAAAAAATAACAAATAATTTTTTATTTCCTATATTTCCTATAATATATAGATGTATTCAAAATAAACAAAATATTCAAAATGTCCCTTGTTTTTTAAGTTTATTTTCATGTCTCTTGCTGCAAAAACATGTGGTAACCCGGGTACCTAGGGTAATAACCAGAGGAGTATACAAGTTTGGCTCTAATAAAATACCTTTCTTTAAATTACATTACATCAAATATATCATAAATCCCTTTATAATAACATAAATAATGAGGATCCGAGCGGATAAAAACAGTTGACGTTTGTGAATAAAATTATTTTAACTGGAAGTCGAAAATTGGCACCCGGGCACCCGGGTAGTAACATAAGAGTTAAGTGAATAAATTTTTTACGCGAAGATTAGGTGTAATGAAAATAGTATTCAATTGCTGATATCATTGAATTATTTATACCAATTCGTAGAGATAACTATTAGGTGTCTTAATAACAACAATTTTTCTGAATTCGTAAACCACCTCATGGAAAATAATCATAAATTTGACTTAAAAACAGGGGTGAAAATATTAAATATCAATTATAAAGGTTTAAAATTAAATAATTTAGAATTTTTTTACTTTAAGGAAGCGGTGAATAATAAAGCTCCTCTAATAAATAACCAAATTTTTCCATACAGCCCTTTGTTCAATTTAACTTTTACAAAATATGTGGTAACACCCACTTTAGACCCCGCCCCCTCTCACTCCTTCTCCCTCGTAGATTACTGATCGTTCTGTAGGCAAGTTAGAGCATGCTAATCTTTGACAAGATTAACACGCACGTGATAAATATTGATGAAAGGTTAACAATAGTATGTGGTGTTTAGTGTTGTGAACATAATAGTGTAGTGTTGGTCCTGACGAAGAGACGTCTCGAAACCGGTAGACACTCTGTTATAACTATTTAATCTACATTTATTTAAATTTAATTTATTTAACAATGTAACTATTTATCTCATCACTGTAATACGTACATATGCATAATTATTATATAATGCTCCAATGTCAGGCACCCTATCATATCACACACATATTATCATAAACAGTATCATTTTCTTGGTGACCGAGTGTATTGTTTAATTGTATTTGTAAGTGTTTGTTTCGAACACATTCGGTTGAAGGTTGTGTTTTTGAGGGGTACGATTGGTGTCTTATTGAAATATTAATCTAAATATGTCAAATTCTTTATTTTGATGTATGTATAATAAACGATAATATTATTCAAGAAATAATCTATAATTATTTGAATTTTAATTATACGATCAGATTTGTGATGAGCAAAACCGTAGCAAAGACTCTGATTGTGAGATTGGTGTTTGATTATAACCATTAAGGCTATGTCTAGTGTATCAACGAATAATCGATAGAGTTGTATGTATTAATTAAAATTGAGTGTTTCGTATAGTGCTATGGAACGGGCAAAAGACGAGAAGACCAACAAGTGGATAAAATAAAAAAACGAGGGTTACTCTCTAGAGTCTACGGGATCGCCAAGCTGAAGTGGCTATGCTGGTCGAGAGGCGAGCCTTACGGATGAGATATCAAACTGGACAATTCTGCAGAGGTAGTAGAGATTGGCCAAAAAAACATGTGGCTGACGACCTGAAGAAGAACGACTGAAGAAGGACGGCAGGAAGAACGAATAAGAAGAAGGAAGAAGAATCGTTAATATCGCTTCCAAAACATCTTTTGGTGATTAGGATTAGTGTGATTTCTGAAATGACAACTATTCCTTTTCATTCTTCTTTGTACTTATAAGTTCAGGGTAGTGTTCCCTGGTAACTCTCTTAAGAATTAATTCTCCGTTCGTCATTGTGACAAAGTAAATAGTGACATCGCTCCAAATTTCACGATACATTAGAGTGTAATTAATCGAATAAAAGAAGTAGATATATACAAATAATTTAATGATTTAATTGCAGTAACTGAAATATTAAAAAAAAAACAGCTCCTTAAAATGTAGGTTAAAACACAGGGAAGCTCGGTAGAAGAATGAGTTTTATTTGGCATTAGTGTTATAATGAGGAAGACAAAAATTCAGATCCAATCCAGCCATTTTAGATGGCATTCGAATGAATATAAGGCTGAGTAAATCTAAGTAATGTGCTTATGGAGAAAATGATATCGCCTGTGTCTCTTCGGATATGAAATGGTTGAATTTCAGAAAAAGTTCCGAATCGGGTCGATAACTACGAACGTTTAAATACTTCAAGAAGTGAGTATAACATATTAATATAAACCTTTTTTTTTTATTATTTTTTTTTATTTAATATTAAAACTACATTTAAATCATAATACATTTGTCTATTACAATCTACTTAGATACATTTTATTTTATTGCTTTGCCTCTCCAAAAATGAGACTTGCTCATGTGCTTGGTGAGGGGCTTACACTTTATTAGTTTATTTTGGATTTGGCTTATTTGTTCCTTAGCTATATGTCTTGTTATGCATTGTCAAATTGTATCGATCTAAAGTGTTGGTTTATTTTTTTCTTTAATTGTTGTAAGTCATCGATTTTCTTAATACCTGTAGGTAGGTTATTGAAGTCTTTTATTCCCAAGTGTATGTAGTTTTGTTGACACAGTTTGGTATTATATTTTGGGATTTTAAAATTATTTTTGAATCTTAATGATGTGTTTTTTTCAAATTTAGCAGTTATGTTTTCTTTAATTAGTTGTATAATTGACGTTTTTTTGTAAACATTCTCTAATTTTGGAACTTGGAATTTAGAGAAAAGTAATTGTAATTATTTTTATATAATAAACTAATTGTCATATTCGAAACCATGATATATTTGTGTGGTATCGATATTAGAGCAACGCGGGAATCTTCTTTACAAGTTGAAAGATATCGTTTTTTTAAATCGGTAGTACCACCCTCAGAGAATATATGTACTTGTTAAGTTATAGAACGGAATTCTAAATATTTGTCTAGTCATAGCCTGGAAAGCGGATATTCGTCTGGTGGGAATAGGAGCATGTGGAGAGCTTCCACCTCCAGCCTCCTAATGATATTTTGTTAGACAGATGACATTATCTACATACAAGTAGTCTGTATACATGTTTATATGTGTTAATGTAACCGAAAGAGTAGATTTCTATGAAGGGATTTTATTTTATTTGGAATTCAAACAGCTAATTTGATATTAAGAAGTAGAACATATGATATAATAATAATATTAAACCAATTACATGAATTCATTTTATTAACCTATGTAGAATACTATGTATTGTATACCTTCAAGAAAATAAGAAGATATATTTAACAAATTCAATAAAAAGATCAAGGAAGAACGGATTTTTTTTAAAAAGATAAAAAAAATAGATTAATACATGAAGAAAGTACGGTAAATTTATTTCCAGGGGGAGAGGAAGGAAGGGGAAATGGATTAGTAGAGGGAATGTGGGATAAGGAATAAGATCTGTGTGATAAAGATTAGTTATGCGTAAAGGAAGGCAGTGTGGGGTTACGCAATGTGTTAAATGTGTGTTTTAATCTTAGAAGTTGTCGTGTTGAAGATATCGAGTTCACTGAAGAATGTTAGAAGAAGAAGAAAGAAGAATTAAAATACGATGAGGCTCTGTAGAAGAATGAGTTTAAAAAGAACAGGCGGTTCCGGCTTCGGCTGACAGATTATGCTCATTAAAAATCCAGATCCTTTTTAAAAAAATAACAACTTAGCTTAGCAATAAGACAAAATGTTAATTATGAATATTAAAAAAGCAGTAATGGCAACACCGTTTGATTATTGGCAATACCATATACAAATTAACAGCCAAAGCACGAAAATTATCCGGTGAGAGGTGGTGCGGGGAGCGCAAGGCTGATCCCAGAAGCGAACAAGAAAGTTACGAACAATCTCCTATACATATTATACCAGACTAGCTGTACTAGTTCGTACTCGGCGTTACACGGGTTAAGGATTAAGTTGAAAATCAATTTATGGGGAAAAACAAAAGTTCCGTTGTTTTGCAAAGCCTGTAATTAAAAAAATGTTTCCATTTAATCAAGGCTGGGATGGATAGGATGTCTAGGGAAAAAATATGGCCTATTTTTCCGTCGGGAATATGTATGCGAAATTCGTGTCCAGTCAGTGAAGCATATATCTAGGAGAGAGGATGGGTTAGAGGGGGAAGGGGGAATGTCACCTATGTTATCCGCCGGGTCCTAAAGCATAAGTATGCAAAATTTGAGTCGAATCGGACAAACGGTGTAGATTTGGATAGAGAACAGACAGACATTGAGTTTTATTGGTACAGATGTTGTAAAACGTTTTCTTCTTATTTATAAAGAACTGTCGAAAGAACAACATATTTAGGCGAACATATGCAAAGTTCTAATGAGAGCTAAGCATTGGTCAACAATGTAAAATATTCGTCGATAGGTAAAACGAACAGCGAGATGAATTAGACGAACGAAACACGAACGGCGTCTCCTAGCATCACAAAAGGGCTTAGACGTAGTAGAACGTAGACTTACATTAATGAAATAAAATGGATTTTATGAGAAAAAGAAAGGCTGTAGTGTAGTAGATAGAAAAAAGAAAGGAGTGCTGAGATGGTTTGGTCATGTGCAACGTATGAACGAGGAAAGGATGGTTAATAAAATATATGAGGCGAGTGTTGAAGGTAACAGGAATAGAGGGCGTCCGCGAAAGACCTGGCACGATCAGGTACTACAAGTATTTGAGTATGGCCCTGTTAAAAGCCGCAACAACCGCAGAACTTGTATGAGAAGATGTATGAATGTGGCCGAAGCAAAAGTGGTGTGCCAGGATAGAGGACTGTGGCGTTCAATCCTCTCTGCCTACCCCTTCGGAGAAACGGCGTGATGGTTAGTTAGTTAAGAAGGGCTTGTTGTCATGGATCTAATAAATTAACTTAGGTTGCCGATAAATATTAATTTTTTGGTATTTAAATGTGATTTTCTCGAAAGTATTTTATTCAAATTAACGGGAAAGATTGAGAAAAAACGATTCGATCGATTGATACCATCTAAGGTTTTTTATTTAAATATTTTTCAAGTATTCTAAGCGAACTAAAAAAATAGTAAAAACGTAGTTAAAACATTATTTTGTCATAAATGTCAAATTTTTGGCAGGAAAATTATTTCTTTTTTGAATCCTATTATTTTTACAATTTTACACATTTTCTTAATTGATTCAGTTATTCGACGTAACAGTATATGAAAATTATAAAAAAATAATGTTCTTTTGTTGATAAAAATTAGACCCTCCAATTTTCCCGCCAATTGACAACTCCGGTCACGAGGAACAACATTAATGGCTAAAACATGTTATGTCAACATCTATTTTTTAGTGAAAAAAGTTATTTTGTATTATTAAAGGGTGTAATATACCATCCTTAAAGTTTCAGAAAGATCGAACTTAAAATTTATCAAAAAAATCTTAAAATACGTCACCTTTTAGGCGTCCTTAAATAATGTTCTTTTTGGAATCCAAAAACCGCGGTAATTTTTCAATCTAGCATTATAAATTAATGTTGAATGTGTTGAATTTTTTTTAATAGAAATGTGAACAAGGAATACGTGTCACATCAATATTCTTACTATTCTCAAACTAAGTTGAATGCCTGTGCTATGAAAATAGGACTAACTCACTGGTTAAGAATGTTCTTAGGTTTTCACGGCCACTCAGAATCTTCTGGTTTGGGTCATCTGGAGTATTATGTCGGATTATTACGACCTTTCTGGCCGCCGTTTCGGATCCAACTGCAGGGTCCATCATCAACACATCAGCCCTGATGATGGACCCTGCAATGGGATCCAAAACGGCGGCAGAAAGGTCGCAATAGCACGGCACAATACCCCAGAAGACCCAAACCAGAAGATAACTTACTGGTGTCTTGGAATAGGGTTCGAAACACCGACCAACAGATCACTATACCAATAAGCAGGGGGCGTGCAATGAGAACATGAAGCGTGACTTTTTCCTAAGCATACATTTTGAAAAGAAATCGAAATAAGAGATATATCTCGTAACATTTCTATCGCAATAATTAACATATAATTCAGATTTTAATATTTCATAATATCCTGCAAGATAAATATTTAATTTCGATTTTTTTTCAAATATACGTTGAAATAAAAGTCATGCTTCAATTTTATTACAACACGCGCCTCCGAACAAACTACAACATGATTTTTTTTTATATTATACTTTTGAATTTATTTTTATTTGTATTGGAAGTTTGATCACTTTTTATATTTATAGGTATTCAAATTCCAAAATAAAAAAATAACTGATTTAAAGTGGAAAAACATTGTCGCGTATTTTTGGCGCCGGGAGCTAATAACAGTGATGAGGGACATGCCCTGCGAGTGTGATTGGTAATGTGATTGCAACGATTGTCGAGAACTATAATTATTCGTTACTCAGCGAGCCAATGGCGTGCTAGAAATTAAACCTCCACTTTAAATCGCACTTAGCAATCTCAAACGAATGAGTGATTCTCTCCGAATCGCCTTCTGACTTTTAACTTTTAATGTTTTTAAAAATACTACATAATTATTTATTATTAATATTTAAAGAATTAACTTTGTGGTTAGACATTATAACAGAATGTTAGTTAACTTAGTAAAAACCACTACCAGATTTAAGGTCTACTGGTTTCGAGACGTACCCGTCCCTTCATCAGGACCAACACTACACTACTATGTTCATAACACTATACCATAATATTGTTAAACTTTTACCAATATTTATCACATTTGTGTTAATCTTGTCAGATACAAGCTTTGTTCAATTTAACTTTCACAAAAGATTTGGTAACACACGCTTTTGACCCCGCCCCCTCTCACTCTCTTTCGTTAGATTCCTGATTGTTCTGTAGGCTAGTTAGTGCATGCGTGTCTCTGACAAGATTAATACTTCTTCTTCTTCATCAGCCTTCATCTCTCCACTGCTGGATATAGGCCTCTTCCTTCTCTTTTCATCCTTCCTTGTTGTTAGCTAATTGTAGCCATTTCTTTCCCCCCACAACGGCTATATCGTTGGCCCATCTCTTTTGAGGTCTTTCGATGCCTCTTTTATTCTCCCAAGGTCTCCATTTCAGAACTCCGGGAGCCCATCTTGTAGAATCCTGCGTTGGAACATGTCCTGCCCATTGTCATTTTAGCTTCGCTACAAGATCCATGATATCTACTACTCTAGTTCTGCGTCTAATTTCGTCATTTCTAATTCTATCTCTTAGGCTTATACTCCAAGCATGAATCTCTTCATGGATCGTTGCGTGCATTTGACCTTTTCTATACTTTTCTTTGTAAGGGCCATAGTCTCCACTCCATACGCCATCACTGGCAAAATGCATGATACAAAGGCTTTTCTTTTTAGGCTCATTGGGATCTCTTTGTTCTCGAATATACGTTTGAGTTTGCCAAAAGCACGCACGTGATAAATATTGGTGAAAGTTTAACAATACTATGGTTGTGGTGAACATAGTAGCGTAGTGTTGGTCCTGACGAAGAGAAGGGTTCGAAACTAGTTTTTACTAAGTTAACTAACATGACATTATTTCATTGGTGTTACCTTGGTGCGTGAAGCTCCTGACGGTGTTGGCCGTGCGCGCGTGCAGCGGCGTGCGGCCCGCCAGGAAGGCGGCCGGCAGCTGCGGGTCGGGCGCGCTGAGCTGCGCGTACAGCGCGCGCATGGCTTCCGGCACCAGGGGGCGGCGCGGGGGCGGCGCGGACCGGCGCGCGGCGGCCCGGCGCAGCAGGCCGGCCAGCGGGCTCCCGGCCGCCTGGCGCAGCAGCCCGCCCAGCTCGGGCTCCGCCCCCCAGGCGCCCCCCCCAGCCGCTGCGGCGAGCGCGAGGGCCGCCAGCGCCGCGCGCCACCACTGCATGCTCCTCACCACTCTGGAACGGGACACAACGCTATTACTACATACCCAAGTAGTAAGAAAAAAAGAAAACTTATTATCCATTTCCACTTAGTTGAGATGTAAAGAATTGTATCAACTTTGTCCTATACGCAGTTATATTATCAGCAAAAATGTCAGCCGCCTCCGTATGTTCATTCCCTAATAAGTGTAGTCAGGGCATTACAGAGTTTGCTAATGCGTTGGTTCTGACATTTCCACTATAATAGAATAATCCCGCTAATGGTCCGAAAAAACTACTCAGAAGTCTAAGTGAATTCCCGCATTCCGCTGGCGACCTCCGCGCGATGTTTCCGGTTTTGAAAAAACGAAAAAATAATCTGACATCTCTTGTTCTAATTGGCTAATGTTGCGCATGCTCACATCTAATATATCTGACATCTCTTGTTCTAATTGGCTAATGTTGCGCTTGCTTACATCTAAATATCTAGCATATCTTGTTGTAATTGGATGAAGTCGTCCAAGCTCAAATCTAATGTATTTTACTTGTTGATAATTGGTTGTGTGATCAAAATCTTCGATAAGAATACAATGTTTTAATTTATGTTTATCAATTACGTTATGAATTTCCAACGAAAACAATAATTACAATTACAATTTTTCCATGTGAACAAATATCAAATCAAACTATGATATAACAGACATAAAACAAACGTTATCGACTTTATCCTAATTTAGAATGTCTGTCAAAATCGCTGGAATTAGGCTGGAATCACAATAACAAAACTAGTCGCTAATGAGGTCCAGACACCCGAGTTTGACACGTCAATTAGCGCGCGGCTCACGTTACGTACGCAAGCGTATTATGTCCCGTGATTTTTCATGGGTTTGCGGCTAGTTTTTGTATCAAAAAGATTATCAGGTTTGAAAACGATTCGAAATGAATTTAAACAATATTTCCGTCCTTAATTACTAACTCTAATAGTAGGTTAAACAAAACGCGTATGGCAGATGAATAACATGATTTGAATTTCCAGGATTATGAAAGCTAACTGAAGTTTTAAGAAAACTCATGTTGCATTTTTCATTTTTTTTCTTCTAGAAATCAAACAGAGACATTAAACGGATGTTCTTTGCCCTTTTAAATAAAAATTAGATTCATATAAATATTACTGCTATTATAATGAGTGATAAAGTAGGTATAATATAGATAGATATATTTGTCGAGACGAGACAAGAACTGTCACTGCGAGCGCGAGCGCAAGTGCGCCTGGCGGTTATGCAATACTACGTACATACAAATCGCGAAGCTCGGTATTTAAAATTTATATAAGGGGGAATCCTACCTACGAAGCGCGAAAAAATGCAATTTTGTGAATTTTTAAGGGAAACCTATATGAATTGTGGTATTGATATCATTTCTACATGAAAGTAAATACTTTTATGAGTATGTTAAATTTTTTTTATTAAAAAACATTCAACATTGGCGGAAAATTTTTGTGTTTCGTCGACTGCCGAAAAAAAAGGTCCTCCGCGATGACCACTCCCATTTCATTTGTTATAATCAGAATAAAAAAAAACAAAAAGATAATCATAATTGACAACATAATTTAGTCTTTGACGTAGGATTTTTTTTTTAAATATTGATTTTTGACAAAATGGCGGGCGTTTGACTTTAAAAAGCGTATTTAAGGGAAAAATTTGGTCTTATATCGATAAAAAAAACTAAGTCGTTTAAAAAAATCCTACGGTGAAGGCTAGATAATTATGTATAGAATAACTACTAAAAATTTCAAGATTTTTAATACATGGTTTCGTGTATAACGTGTTTGAAAATTGAGTAATGAATAAATCACGAAACTTTTCAACTTACACAAAATCCTCGATTCCAGGTCCGTAATATTATTCACCTTCACCTTACTTTGAATTCCCATATCATCGAGTGATAACTTTCACAAACATAATAAAAATATGTCTAAAGTTTCTATTATGAAAGAGCCCGGCTGGCAGCTACCTGCATGCAGCGCAGCTCCGTGTGGCGCGGCGCGCAATCAACAAAGGGATGCCGCTATTATCAGCTATAACTTTGTTATTTATTTGAATTTTTGCTTGAAATTTTCACCAGACATTCCTACGACCTCAAGCTTTAAGAAAATGCAAAAAAAATATAATCGATTTTTCGAGATGTCTAGGTAGAGATTCCTCCTTAAAAAAATACCAATATTTTGAAATCTAATTATATATATAAAACAGTGTTAGAATGTGGAGGCAGCGAAAGACACATGTCCTATCGGCAGAATTGCTTGTCGATTTTTACTTCCATTCTTTTAACTCGTGGCGTCTGCTTGCTTGTTTTCTTGACGAAAAAACTTTGGATCGATTTTTAACTCTTTTCCCGTGATCCAATCGAGCTGAAACTTTGCAAGCAGACTCGTGGTGACGATCAAAAAGATCTATCAAATTTTTGTTAAAAAAAAAAAATTATAGTATAATTTTGATTTTTAGAAAATTTAATTGATTTTTTAAAATTGGGATCCATACAAATGTTTGATTACTACCAACAGCGGCCTGACGACGTCACGGAATATTTAAAATTTGAATTACTCCGTCGGTATATGTAATAGGTACTTCACTATAAATTTCGAAAGTTTATGACAATTGGTTCACAGATGACAGCAAAATTCACAAATATACCAAAATCTTGATTAAATTGACTGACAAATGTTTTTAGAATTTAATCTTCAAAGCATGAAGTGTCTTATCTTAAGCTCAACATCTAACATTTTAGAAATATATTAAATTCCTGTAAGTTAAGTGTTATGTTATATGTTTTAATTCGTCTTTAATTGTTGTTATATTTTAAAAAGGAAAGGAGTATAATAAAAACTTGGTTTTTAACTTGGGTTAGTTTTTTATCAGTCTCTTGGGACTGAGACACTTCGTGAGAGAAGGGGGCTAGGAAGAAATCAATGTGATTGTAATCATTAGGTACTGATGATACGTGGTCAGTGGTTACATGTTCCTTGTTACTCCACTGTTACGGTGAGACACTCCTCGGACGGGGTCACCTGCATACAAATGGGGTGTTTTGCACTCACAACTACGGCGCGTTATATAAATAATTATATTCACATAGTAACACACCTCGTCCAGCGCAGCCGATCAAAGCAGGAGGTATATAAAGTTACATACTTTGTATTTACCCATAATTTTGAGAAATCGTATTTCATTCGTGAATTTAAACTCTATAATGCAATTAACTGTTTGATAAAATACAACGCAAAGGGTACATGGATGACTAAAAAAATATTAAATTTCGATGGATTTGTATATTATTAGTAAAATATTGGTACACTATCTGTAACCCGTTAAAAATGACGAAACATTGGTTCGCGTCTTTGTTAAGCCCTGGTATATATTTATAGTATCTTGGTTTGGTGGCCTGGGGTTCAAATCCCATCTCCGGTCCCTTTTTTAGCCGTGAATTCGAACGAAATTACGGACGTTACGCGAAGTTACGTGGACAGACAGACAACGAAATTATTATGTTTGATGATGATGATTTGAACTCTACAATGTAATTAACAAACATGTTGTTTGATAAAATACAATGCAAAGGGTAAATGGATAGCTCCAAAATTATTCAATTTGGATGGATTTGTACAATATATTAGCACATATTCATCCGTATTCTGAACAAAGCAATATTGTTATTTGTATAACATTGTAACGCCGTTATTTTGACGTTTTATGTTTGACAGGTTTGAAATTCATAAATTCAATCAATTAGAAAGCTCATTATTCGTAATTGTGAATAACTTAAGGTTTGTTTACGCGTTAGAGATTACTGATTGATTGAATTCATTAATTTCAAACATGTCCAACTTAAAACATTGAAATTGGCGGCAATACAATGTTATACATACCTGTCAAGATTGGGATAAAGATCTGAAATATCAATATTGCTATTTTCAGAATAGCACAGATTACATACTATTCGTAAACATTACTTCCATAAAGAAAATGTAATATTTTGATTGAATTGTTATAAAATAAAATTAAATACTTTGCACGAGACATGAAGTATTTCGTAATAGTATGATTCACAAATTTGACAATTAATTAATCTTGGGGTCATCAGTATTTTTATATAATCTAATTTATATATTTTTTATAACGCTTTTATTGTTTACTAATGAATGTTTCATAATTATAACAACGATAAGGAACAAAACAAGAGAAAACAGAATATTTAATGAATTATTTTTAAAATGCGTTAGTATTCTGTGGAGTACAAAGTGTGCGTTGTCTCCAATTTGGGTGATAAAATACGGGAATTATCTCGTTATAACTCACCAGCACCAATTATACTTTACACGCGAAGGTTATTCAGTTATACACACTTTTATCATGGAATTAATTTGTTTATTATATATATGAACATTGCTTTTGTCTCTTGTTGAACCTCTCCGTAAGGTCTGCCAGTTATTTTTTTATTATCTTGCTAGCTATGTATACCCCATCAACATAACATTAAGCAATTAATTATTAATTATATATTAAGTAGTCAAAACAAAAAAATGTATTAGGAAATCAATCTAAATTATAAAAATTTTATGTGTACTATTTGAAAGCATACTAATTTTGTAAACAGATTAATGTTTACATTTTATTAATAACTAGCTGTTCGTACCCGGCGTTGCACGGGTTGATGATTAAGTTAAAAATAAGATTGTGAGGTTAAACAAAGGTTCCATTGTTTTACAAAGCCTTTAAAATAACATGTTTCCATGTAATATAGGCTGGGATGGATGGGATGTCCAGGGGGGAAATGTGGCCTATATTTACCACCAGGTCCTGCATAATTCGGCAGAACAGTACAGATTTGCATAGGAAATATATCAGGGAGAGAAAGGCGGGAAAGGGGAGAATAAAAATGTCGCCTATGTTACCCGATGGGTTTTAAAGAATAAACGGAAGAATAAACGATAATATGTACCTATATATATATATAAGATACGATAAGAAATAATGATAAGAATGCAATATTAAATCTATTAGAAATCGGTGAAGAACTTTCAGAGATTAGCGATTTTGCACAAACGAACATTTACATTTTTATTTATATAGAAGATAATGTCCCTTATAGATAAGCTATCACTTTGATTTTGAAAACGCAACAGAAAGTTACGGACGGACAACAGACAGTGAAAGTATTATTATTAGATTATTACTATTTTTTTACTCTAGACCAAAATTCGAATTCTACATTTGAAATCCGCTAGCATTTACAAACTATTCGAGTTATTTACAATTAATACAGTTTCTTAAACATTAATGAACTTAATTTAAAATACGATTTTTAAACTTTTCACTTTTTACTTCACACACAATATGAGTTATTTAACTTTTATTTTTTTTATTGTTCACAAAAAAATATTTGCAGGAAGAAATCCTGACATTTCTCACTTAGGCTAGGCCTGTTCTAGAGAAACCGCCTCACATTTTAATGTATTTTCTGTGTTTTAAGATAAAATACTAAAAAGCAATAAATATTGTAAAATAAATCAATATTAAAAAACGTTAGTAATATCAATAATATTAAAAAACAGTATTTAATAATTACTACTATAGTTTAGAGAGGAGCAATACCTCTCATCGTCAGGTAAAGTTAATAACAATGAGAGTGACTGCTCTTCTCTAAACTACAGTACCTAGTAATTAATAACTCGTATTATGTGTGTACTTCAAAGTAAAAATAAAAATCATATCTTAATTTAAATGTTGCACCACGAAGTAACTGTCAAATCTTTGGATGATATTAATGAATTCATTCAACGGTCCACTAACTAAAATGAAACGTCTACATTCCCTCAAACTAGCATTACTGGTAAAAAGATATATAACTATTGTCTGATGTCCCCGAAATCAGATAACATATATTTTTGTGAAACCTAAAGCGCAAGTTCCTGTGCAATAACCATAATTGTAATGATGGAAAGGTACAAGAAATGGTAATCATTTGAATGGATCTAGTTGCTTCTGTTGATATAGTGAGCAATATAGCCATTACTTATCTTCTGGTCGGACAACATATACTATATTGTACTAAAATTACACTCGCAAGACGCGATAATCAGGTAACATCAAGCAAGTTAGGGAAATGTTGGAAATTTAAATCGAGATAAGGAGTTGTGGAAAGCAAAAAAGGGAAGCCTATATTGAACGCATATTTTTTCCGCCAACAAAACCAGATAAAATCTAGACTGCTGTTCAGAAACACAAAGATAATTAGTGTGCAAAACGCTTATTCAGCAAGTGCCCACGTACGCAGCTGAGACGTTGCTACTAACTAAGAGGAATGAGCGAGCATTGAACGTTTTTGAAAGGAAAATTTTGAGGCGTATTTTCGGACCGGTTCTAGAAAATGAACGCAGACGTTACAACAATCTTTACGTCACAAAACGTCACAAAATTTATAAAACTGGGAAGACTTCGGTGACTGGGTCATGTGGAGAGAATGATCGAGCATCAAGCACCAATTGAACGAAGTAGCGAAGGAGCTTACGGCGAAGGAACTTAGGAAGGCCAAAATTAAGACATTTCTGCCTTGGAGCTTCTGAAATGGAGAGAGCTGGCACTAAACCGAGATGAGTGGAGAAACACTCTTGAGGATCCCAAGACCCACCAGGGCTTTTGATGATGATATTGGACACAGATTGGCAAAATGCACAAAAATGAGGAATAAAGCAGAGATTTGAGAATCAATTTTAGATCCAAAACTGTTTTATTACTATTAAAAATAATTCAACATTGTCAGACACTAAACGTGAAACCGAAGAATAGGAATGATTTTAATTCATTGCGAATAATGCATACAGATGTGGACATAAGCAGATAGGCACGTCGCTGAGAGACGTCAAATGCAAAATGGAACATTTTGATACTTTAACGTCGAATATGAAAAAAAAAAAGCGTTGCATAATTTAAAGTCATTCGTGAATTTAATCTGAATAAATATATTTAATGGAAGGCAGGCTCCCGGTGGCAGCCGCGGCCCGAGTGTCTTTCTGTATCCGTAATATCTTAATATAAACAATTTATCGGACTTTTGCCGCATTAATAATAAAATGTATATAAAATATGTAAATTCGAAATAGGACAAGAATTTATTGCGTACATTCCACCTGTTGGTTTTACTTTCAAACCGGTTCGGCTGAATGTCAACTGTAAATCGGTGAGATTCACGAATTTGTACCATCGCCAACCATCGCCATCGAACATCTACCATCTACCATCACCTTGCGTGTTTACCATTGTAGATTACACCCTGCGGCCAGCGTTTCAACACTCCACACATAATACCACTTGTTTATGGCATTTCGTTGTACAAATTTGTAAATACTCATCATGTTTGCAATGCTCCAATCATTCAATAAATGTATATTTTAAATACTTTTCTTAGATCGTCTGTCTGAGAAATAGAGCTATCTTAAATTACTAATTGGAACCTAAATTACTATGTACGTTCATAACATGAACGAGTCATAACTAGATTTGTTCTTACAATTTTTAGTATAAGATTAATAACGATATGATTTCATCTAAAGTTTCTTGGAAACTTCTTTATAGGTTATCCTGTAAAAAGATGTTATTTTTAGTTGTTTTCTTATTTTCATGCATTAAATAGAGTCTTTTTAGCATAAAAGTAATCATATATCTACCTAATTCTATAACCTAACCTAATCTAACCAGGAATCCAACAGTACAAGTAATATGCCCACTAGATTACGTAAGCCGTTTTAAAATTTTTCTCCACATTTTTATATCTCGTATGATATTAAGTAGAGTTACAAGTTGCCTTGTTGTACCTCCATAAATGTATAATTGATCAGAAAATGTAGTAATATGAAAGGTTATGAAATGAGAGTTTAGTTGAAGATTTAGTTGAAGTAAACTCTGAAATCTGTTATAAGATGACGAGAGCAAGTATCCGAGCACAGTCGAGCCAAAGCCAAGTCAAGCGGAGTGAAGTCAGTTATTACGGCCCCCTGGTGTTCATAGTCGACATTATCACGGCGATAATATTTCATTATTATTTATTCTCTATAATATTACATCTGAAATTAGAGTCATCGAAATATTTCACGATGAGAGTGATTATATAAAGATTAAACTTAGTTGATGGCATTGCCTAATAATACTATACTATTAAAACAAATTAGATAAATCACTTGGTAATATATCTCGGTGATGGCTGTATTTTTATGGATAGATTTTGTCGTTGATTGCGGAACTTCGTTTTGAAAATTGCTTAAATTCTTTCATTCAAAATTAATAATAATATTCTTCTCGGTGAGCTGGTTAAATCCCCAACCATCATAATGATGGATCAAGTAATAGGAAAAATTTATTTTATGTATTGTATTTCTTTGTACCAAAGTTTTTAAATCAAATAAAATAATTTATTTGATGGTAGGACGAAACTTGGGTAGTAGGAGTTATTCAAGAAGATGCATAATATATCCGGCGCTAGCTGAAAGAATTAGATGGATTCCATATGTTTGAAAGAGTATTAATTTTTATTCTTGGAACGAAATTTATATATTTTTTAAACAGATTTTTTTTAAACCTGATTTTTAATTTTGAAATAACATGGTGGTTCAGGTTATTAAACAATGTTAGCGGAAATATACTAGATCAATCCTTCAGAAGGGTTTTATTGAAATCCGATGAAAATTAGAGGGGTTACCGTATTCACGAACTTTTTAATGGAGGGTGGGTGGGCAAAAGCGTGACCGAAAAATGATCGAAAAGCGTCGAAATTTTCAGGATGTTGCGTCATAAGACTGTCTGCATTTTGTAGTAAATATATCTAATTCACGTCCATTAAGCCTTGAAAAATGGAAATAATACTTGAACGAAAAAACTTCAATATTCAAGGAAATTGTTTCTGTTTTCGAGAGACAGACGTATTTCGAGAGAATCTTTGACATAAAGGTACTGATACATATGCTCATTAGTAGCACGTGATCATACGTAGTATTGAGCTTCTTGAGCCATTGCTATCTAGTAGCATATGTGTACGCACATCGCTAGTAATGAGCATGCTTATTTGCCGTTGTAACCGCCGGTTGATTCATGAGCATGCTCATTTAATTTGCGGGTGGAAGGGATATCTTTTGAGCATGTGTGAACAGGCATGCTTATGAGCATGCTAATTCGCGGCTATTATCGATTATCATTGCGATCTTCTTAGTCCGCGACAGATGAAAAAAATATAGCGCGTTGGGGAGATGACAAAACATTACTTTTCGTGACTTATTATAGGAATAACGAATGTCTGTGAAATACTCGGTCACCGCTGTGTAAAAATAATATAGCTAGAAATAATGTTTATGAAGCTTTATTAAAAGACACAAATGACTGAAATCTAACAATAAAAATTATAAAAACTAACAATAATCTAACAATAAAATCTAACAATAAAAATTATAAAATGGAAACTCGGGAACTGTTTTAATTTATTGATTCACTTGAATTTCCTGTTTCAGTTTTCAAAGTTTCCATTTTGAACAAGAGCGTCTCCATCATACGACAAGAGTATGCCAGTAATAAGCTTGTGTATTTGATTGTTGGCTTTGAGCATGCTTAAAACAAGCACGCTAACAAGGAGCAAGAGTGTATAGTTGTTAGAGCGTGTTTACAAATAAGCGTGTGTATCAGTACTTTTATATGAATAATGGTCAAATCGCGTAGTTTTAAAATCGGCTGCTTTTTAGAAAGCTCGAATCGATGGTCGCTCGAGAACGCGCACAAGCGGCCGTGGTTTGAAAATACCTTCGGCGCCCAGTCGCCGTGATGACAAACAGGTAAAGTCGGGGCGTGCAGCGGGGCCGCTGCCGGCTGTAGTGTAGGTAGGTGTAGGTAGGTGCCGAGCATATTTCGCTTATATAACCAGCACGAGACTTGAAATAACCGGCAGCATTCTTCGGCTCCAAGTACCGTTCTCAGAGTGACTCAAATGTACGGACGATGCTTGAAACGGATCGAATCATCTCCCAACAGGGCCACCACACCTGTGGAAGATGTCGTCTTATTATATTATAAATACACGCGTCTGAAAAAAAACTAATGCGTGCATTTAAATGTTCCCTTTCTCATATACAAACAATATTGATGCTGGCTTAGCGTATTTTGGAATTTCAAATCAAACTAACACATTTAAGTTTTTCTTCATTTGTAACTTCAGACATTGTCATTCTTTTTACTCCCTTTATTTTAACTCGTGGCGTCTGATTGATTGATTGGTTGACGAAAAAACTTTGGATCGATTTTTAACCCTTTTCCCGTGATCCAATCGAGCTGAAACTTTGCAGGCAGACTCGTGACTACGATAAAAATGATCTAAAAATTTTTCGTTTTAAAAAAATTAATAATTATAGTATAATTTTGGATTTTTAGAAATTTTAATGTTTTTTTCAAATTGGAATCATTCTATATGAGTAATTAGCCCGACGCGTGTATAGATACGAAACCTGGTTCAAAGCGAAAGGGAGTATTTAAAAAATTGTTTTTTTTGGGTTAGTTTAATTTGAGTAAAATCATTAAAATATTGTAGCACACATCGGTATTGAAGATAGTTCGAGTATTATTAAGAACAGATTGTTGATTCTTGTAAGAAAGTACGGAGAGTCTATTTTTTATAGCTCAGTATCACAAATATCCAGTCGAACATATTCCTTAAATGATTAAAGTACGTAATGTACCATTCCGGCGGTGATGCTTTCGTTATGTTATATACAAGGGGAAACTGCTGCGAGGTAAACACCAGTACCGGAACATGGTACTGACCTATTTAGCGTAGTAGAGTAAAATATTTTAGAAAATATTTTGATTTAGTGTTTTGGCGGGTTGTTTTTGGCTGATTTACCGCATCGATAGACGAAGAATCCCCCAACGCGGTAGTATGTGAAAGAAGAAGAAGAACCCACCCGACTGGATGAATCATTCCGTGTTCAGTGTTCGATCTCGTGTAATCGTAATGTAATATATCGATCGGAGGTTTTCATTAATGAACGTATGTAGCAGAGAGCTAGTAAGTATTCCAGATACGTCTCTACTTGCTCTCTATTTGATCTTGAGGTTTGAACAATTTGATTTTGCAAATCGGAATATTGCAGTGCATATGCTACAACGACCATCGACAGAATGAGTCGCTACGGCGAACGGGAGGCGGCGCGGTCGAGTATCCTTATCTCGAATCTGATTGGCTGAAATGGTTGCTGCGTTTACGGCTAGAGTGCGCGGTAGTACCCTATCACAGTACTTTCATAATGTTTCATGATGGAAATTTTGACCGCCTTGATAATTTAACAGTCTTAGGAAAATCATATTCAATTACCTATAGGTCTTTGGAAATGCTTCTATGAGAACCGAGTCTTTATTATGTTTAAATATATATAAAGCATACGTCGTGTACATTCATAAGAAAGTCTTCCTAAATAGTATGCGACAACACCAAACAGATCCATCGTCCTACCTTCGTGTACTCAGCATAAAGAGTTGCACAGTTTTGATAAAATCGTAATTTGCATTGTTCGATCTTTATGAACACGACCAGCGTCAGTGGACACAACCTCCTTCCTTCACCTTTTCATAGTGCACGCTCTACTAATACCTTTTTTCTATAACTTTTTATTCAACTTTGAACTGTCTTGTTGTCCTGACGCTTTTGTTGAGTTTTGTGTATGCCCCCATTTACGTGAGAGTAAAAAACTTTCGTATAAGGATTAAGGTGCCATCCACAAGATTTCCAGCTACTGCCCTTCTGATAAGAGAGAAAACCAGCGTTGTTCCTTCGACCTGGACCAAAAGGACAAGGTAAGAGCGTGCTTTCTTTCTGATCTTTATTTCCTTCCAGAACCCGTCTTCCCACATCTGAACTTATCCATCTCACATTCCGTGGTTAAACATGCACATCAAATTAGGAAGCTGGGGGATTATGAAATCCTCTCATTGACCTTATTCACAAACAAACCATAGCATTTGTTCAGAATATGATGAATAATGATTTGACCTTAGCTTGAAATTAAATTTTTCCATAACACAGTTCCGCGAAGATCAAAACAAATGTTCACACATAACAAAGATCTTATTTACTACAATTGGTTTTTTGAAGATGATGACATCAACAAACCTCAAATCAACAACACGTCTACTTGTATACTCGTTGTCTATAGATATTTTCAGTGTAAATTAGTTTTGATTATGCTTGATTATTGATGAGATTGGCCAAAATTAAGACGGAGTGACAACGTCCTCAAAGACATCTCTGCCTTAGAGCTTCGGAACTGGAGAGAGCTGGCACCAGACCGAGATGAGTGGAGGAAAATTGTTGAGGGGGCCAAGACCCACCAAGGGTTGTAGCGCCAAGAATGATGATGATGATTATGCTTGATAGTCGGATCCAGGGCGGGAGGCCAGAGCTGAAGACCCTGCCGCCGGGGAGCACGTGCAAGCAAGATGGCTCTCGTGTGGAAACCCGAAGGTATTTATTATTATTTCATGTGGAATTCAGTCTAATTACATCTTCAGAAACTGCCCGTTTTTTTCCGGCCGCAAAAAAGTTATTATTATCATAGCCAATACGTTTTGAAACGCAGAGGAATGCGAGGCGGCGTCGAGAACCCGCCGCCGCGGACACCGCACAGCCGACTTCGTTTTACGCACTACGTTAACTGAATCTTTAAATTATTAAAAAATACAGCAATGCATACAGGGTTATTTGGAAAATATTAATAACCTTGCAGGACTATATTCCTGCCTTCATTATGAGTCGAAAATGTTTAAGCAACCATGACCTAATATCAATAGTTTTGAAGATATTCGACATCAAAGTTTGCATTTTTTTTTTCAATATTTCAGACTTATTTTTTGTAAAACGTTGGACCATCATCACAGTAACTTATATCGAACGTGAAAAATTCATTCCCTTTAATACAAGTCACAAACGTCTGTGAAATAATCGATCACCGCTGTATAAAAATAATAAGTATAGCAAGAAATAATGCCTATGAAAGTTTATTAAAATACATGAAGGATTCAAATCTTACAATTAAAATTATAAAAACTAAAATCAAAAATGCGCGGATGGAAACTCGGGAACAGTTTTGATTTATTGGTTCACTTGAATTTCCTATTTCAATTTGCAAATTTTCCATTTTGAACAAGAGCGTCTTTACTCTATGACAAGAGCATGTCAGTAATAAGCATACTAATAACGAGCAAGCGTGTACCGTTGTTAAAACATGCTAGTTTTGAGCAAAAATAAGCGTGTGTATCAGTGCCTTATGGCTCGGTTTTGCAACAAAATTAAAAAAAAAATACGCTTATTGTAAAAAAAATATGTCTGGTTTACTATTAGGGGATTTAATTATACAGCATAAATGTGTCTTAAATACAGCTATGATCCATCCCGCTCTCCTCAAGAACAAGTTTAGTTCATCTCGTTACATATTTTGTATACTGTGTATCGAGCCTTTGAAAACTCAAAGCAAGAATGATCATTAATAATTTGTATTACACATGATGCATGATCGTATCTTTCGTATAACATTTGATAAATAAACTATGATAAATTTGTCATGAACTGAGATTTTTATACATTAAATAAAAAAAAATTAAAGACACTTTAAATATACGTAGGTACATTAAGAACTATTTATTAGAGAGGCAAAATGTCTGGCGTTGGAAGTTTCACCGCAAGTTTGGGCCGAAGGAGGTCGCGATCACTCATTAATCCATTAAGTCTAAGTTTAAACCGTTCGGCATTTATTAAGTACAGCATCTAATAGTTGTTCACTCTTGTTGAACCTTTACAAGCTTCTCGGATGCTGTATCGCCACATATAATATTTGATTTTATTTATTGGATTAATTAAATAAATTCTAAAATTGTATATATTGAAACGCATAAAACATACTTCGTCAAAAATAGAAAATTCACTTTGTGGTGACATTATTTATATAATTAATAAAGCATATCATTATTAATTGTATTATATGAAACATAAATTAACAACGATTAACCCTAATAAATTATCTTCTGAAAGCTTATCAAGTGGAATACGCGAATTCGAAGACATGTAGTCCAATAATAAAATTAAAAAATATTGATTGTATTATTTGTAGAAATCTACTTATATTATTTGATTAATTACACCTACATGTTTCGGAAATACATAACACTCTGACGATGGAAAGGTATTTCCAAAACATGCAGGTGCAATTAATCAAATAATATAAGTAGATTTATACAAATAATACAATCAATATTTTTTTAAATGTCAATCTACAATGTTGCTGAATCAAATGAAAAAATAATAATAAAAATTTTCTTTGCCTCTTAAGAAATAAACATTTGTTCAATTACATCCGAATAATTTTCAAACTTGTAATAGAAAATGTTTTTTTTAATAGTTGTTAATCGTCAAAATCTCCTAGACTTGCAAAGTGTGAAGCGAAAATGTTTTCAAACATATGAAAAAATTAATGAATTCTGTCAAGAAGAAAGTATTTCGGGCATGTTGTGAGAGTTAAGAAATATGAAGATACACAAGTAAACTGGACGCAGGGACGAACACCTCCTAGTCGAAGAACTTATGTGAGTGCCTGAGCGTCAAATCTGTCTCTAAAGTTCAAATAGCAGAAATACTATCATGTTGGCTATGCGGACTTGGTTTACTGCGGCCCGGAACAGCTCCACAATAGACTGGCCAAACCACTGTCTCAAGTTTTTCAGTCATGAAGTCCTCTTCTTCCAGGGTTTGAAGTTGAAGTTTCTATTGAAGTTTTCGGATTTTTATTGTTTTAATAACTTCTTTTTCTTTATTCATCCGAGCCATAACATCTTCACTTGTAACTCTGTCCATCCAGCTTATTTTGAGAATTCTTCTGTAGATCCACATCTCGAAAGCCTCAAGTCGCCTTATAAGTTCTTCGGTAAGCGTCCATGCTTCCATTTCATAGAATTTTTTTTTGATTATTTTTACACCAAAGTAAACACATGTGTATTACAAAGTTTAGTTTAGTACAAATGAAAATAAATTAAATAGCAGCGCTGACTAATAACCTGTCCATAGGGGTGAGACACTTTGAAGAAGATAAATTAACTAGATAGCCTTGGGTATTTGCGATTTGAGTATCATCATAAAGTTTGCTTGGTGAAAACATTTCCCGCCGAGTTGTTTTCATTAATAAATTCAGTCCCTCTCATTTTTCTTTATTTTATTTATTTATTTATTATAAATACATATCATGGTACAAAATTTCATGAATACATTGATTATTCATGCAATAAGATCGCATTACTCTCCATAAAAGAGCTAACGCTCGTGGTTATGGGAGAAGTAAATCACATCATATTATTTTATGAATATTACAATTTTTATAATAAAAGTACTACTAAGAAACAAAAAAAATAAACAAAAAATATCATGAAACAAAATAGTAAACAAAAATATCAGGAATCAAAATAGTTGAAAGTAAATACTTGTAAGGGAAATTCAAGAAGTTTTTTTGTTAAAGTTTTTAAATTAATTTTTAAATGACGTTATGTCTTAATTTTTTTTAAATTTATCCGGTAATGAATTGACTTTTTTATTCCTACAAATGAATAGTGGTTCTGGGTTGTGCTTGTTTTGTATCTGGGTAATTTTAAATTTAGGAATGCTTTTGTGGGCCTAGAAGTTAAGGAATCCATTTTATAATTTTCTTTAAAAAATTTTACTAATGATATTTTATCAAAAATTTCCATCACAGTAGGCACACAAAAGTCTATGAATAGTGTTAGTAATTAAAATGAGTGTTTTTCTATATCCCCAAAAAAGGGAATGAGCCATGCCATTTTGTTTTACTTCAAAAATATTGTAACACAAAACAAAACAGAGCGTGCTGGTCAAAAGTATAAATATGTGTTTTAGGGATTAAACATTTAGAAAGCTGAACAAACATAACAAATTAATTTAAAACACCCGCAAGGTTTAACGTAATGACCTCTCGAGAAGCAGGTATTTCAAAGTAAGTATCAAAGCAATTGACCATAAAATGGAAACATTATCAAAGAGCTTCACTGGCCGGAGGAGATTTTTTACCTGTCACTAATTTATGATCACCAGTTTGTGTTTGAACAGGTGAGCAGTAACGGTACGTCGTGGGGCACTTAGATTGCTTTTAAAGAGAGGCCATTAAGAGAAAAGGCAGTAATGACATATTCCCTGTAATGCATCCAGGGACAGGATGGTGAGTGTCGGTGGAACTCGACCAATAGTTAAATATTTCTGGTCGCGCTGCATCTGGCTGGGGAGACCCTGGCCCGAGGGTACATTATGAGTCATTCATCTAAAAAATACTAAATACGTTCTATATTTCAACTTGTATTAGCAAGCAAGCCAAAATATCGATTTTTTTACACCATTTTTCCTAGGATTCTAAGGGTAGACAGTATTTGGAAGGATTTTGCCCAAACAAACAAGCCTTGACCCATCAAAAATGCTCATAGAAATTCATTTTATTATTATTAAGGTCAAGTTTAACGAGTCAACCATTCCATTTGTTCTATTTTTAATCATTTATCATCATTTAATTACTCTTATCATTCAGATTTACGTATGAGATGAATTTAAATTTAAATTATCCATCTAAAACAGCACAAAATAATAAACAATCGAAGCATGGGGTGCGGAAATCACTTCCACACGAACAGTGCGTTGATGGTTTAAAAATGTTAGGAACCGAGTTTTAATTGAAAGAATCCGCCACAACCAACATTAACCCATCTTGCTGCGTGATAACTTTCACCATTTTAAGCACTTATATAACTATGAACGACAAAAAAGTCAATAGCAAAGAAGCACCAGAAAAGTTTTTTAAACAATTAATGGATAGTAATTCACCTTTTATTCTGTAAGAAAAAGTAGGCATGTAATCCGGTGACAAAAATGCATACAATCGAATGTTTTATTTTTTTTTAAATACAAAGTTTAGTTATTCTATTATTATGTTTAATTGAATTTGAATGTTTGATTCGTCAATTATTTTTAAAAAAACATAAAATATTGCCGTGAGCCTAGAATAACAACATGTCGTCATCTGACAATTTGGTCAAAATTGATTTTATTTTATCAAAATTATTCTCTACAATAACTCTCACTTTAATACTACTTAAGCATAGCATTTTTCACACGGTTGGCAAATTAGTAATTTTCCTGAACTTCTGCCTCCTATCTTCTGGTAACAAGAATTAGTTTTTTGCGTTTTTAATACTTTCTACAATAAGTATGGTCAATTTGAATACAAAAAAATCCAATATAAAATGGGCACAAAATCTAGATTATTATTGAAATTTATTTTGTAACTCTCAATTATGCCTTGCCGACGATGAAGCGATGTCCAATCAGGTTGTTATAAACGTCAGTTGATACTTGGTTGTTCCAAGGGCACGATATATTTACGTATTTTCAAAAATGAATTGATTAAACGCTCGAATCAATTACGTGAAATATGCTCCGAGATTTATGATCTGCGCCATTGAGCGCAAATTTATTGTAGACATTAAACAGCTTGTGCAAACACTGAATATAATTTGGTTAAATTATAATAATATTTGGAACTTACGTACGGCAATTACTTTGAGCAGATTTGCATTAATCCGCAGGGAGCCCCATCAGCCGGTACCTACCGACTAGTTTATTCGCGCTTTATTCGGTATTTATGGACGAAATACTTTGTAAGCTTTTTCAACTCGAACAACATTCACATTTCGTTCGGTATATTTTCTCAATTGGGTTTTTATAAATATATTTGGTTTGTATTTTTTATTACTTATCTCGGTATTTTTAGTGTTTTCGTTTGGACGGATAATGATGACAAAATTTATTCAATCATTGTATTAAAAAATTATTTTACGAGTTACTGCTATTTTAAGTGTGATTGTAAGATTTCTATTCTATTGCGAAAATGATTGGTAATTGATTATTCGTAATTCGATGAGGAATCATACCACATTAATAATTAAATCTCTAACATGGTCACAGTCGAATACCAATCACAAAATTACTATCAAAATAAAGTTTGCTCATGCTAGTACCTGCTGACCGAACTATCTAATTTTGACATTTTGATATTCTCTGACTATCAACATTTATAGAAGAAAAAAACAAAACTGAAGGCTTACGAATTTCAATAATTTTTCTATGGTATTTTTTAAATATCTTAATTTTGTAAAATTAGTACACACTTTTCCATCATTTCGTGGCGGCATCTTTATAGCGTGTACATTAGATAATCTATTAATTAAAACAGTCCATAATAAGAAAAAAATGATTATATAATATTCTTATATAATATATTATTTCTTGATAGTTTTAATTCAACCAGGAGAAGGTATTAAATAAGAAATTTTTAAATTTTCGTTCACATGATGTGTCACAGTTGGAGGAAGAAGACGACATGGTGAAAAGTACCTTGAAGTTGGACGTGCCTTACATTTAGCTAAAGAATTCCTAGAGTCAGCTGTGAGAGCGACCCAGGATAGAGTCATGGGTCTTGTCTAATCGATAGCACCATATGCCAATACTGACACGAAAAAAAAAAGAAAAAAAAAAATTAGTTAATAGTAATATGACATGAATAAAATAGTTAATAGCAATATGACATGAATTAAATAGTTAATTAATAGTAATTTGACATGAATTAATATGACAAATATACGTATTTGAGGAAAATCTGTCAAAGAAGGAATTACGTACATAAATTCATTGATGGCTTTACATTGTTATCAGCAAGATTGTACCCCAATGGTTTAAAATGCCGACAATTTAGAACAATCAACATTACCAATATACTTAGTAATACATGCTATTCTATTTTATAGATCTGCGCAAATAATATTACAACAATACCGAGGTAGGTGCTTACATATACGTACGTATCCACTTTTAATAACGAAATCATTCTAAACATATAGAAGTAACCATTGTTTAAGAAATGTATGTTTTTTTCCACATCTGAGGTTACTTGCAACTCATTTTTGCGGCGTTCACTCTTTTCTACGAACGTTTCATTTAACTCTCGGGCGGAACCCTTGTGACCCTTCCACGGAACCCCAGGGTTCCGCGGACCACCTTTCGGGAAACGCTGGTTTAGATGACTATCAGCGGACTAAGGTAAGCTACTGTACCACAAAATTGAGTTATAAAATATTTTTCTAATAGACTGCGCACAACCGGCGCGACCGACGACGAACGAGCGAGCTGCAGGAAGCAGAGAGGCAAAACAACACTCGCCTATTTCGGTCGCCCGTCGGAGGGCGAGCAGCGAGGAGCGGCCCGCTGCGCGCTCTCCTTGACCTGGCCTTGCTTGAACCCGCGCACACCTGCCGCTACCAATGCTGCTGCCTTCTTTCTCTCTGATGATGGATCGCCGCAGTTTGGTAACGCCGCCGAGCACGTGTTCGTACAATCGCCACGCCGATGTTGTTTCATTTACGATCTTTTTTATCAATAATCGCATTTATTGTTCTGTGGCGGAATCGACACCCGGGCGACATCTGACGTCCGCGGCCGCCGGCGCAGCGAAGTCATTCCCAGCCCGGCCGTCCGCTCGCGTGCATCTCGAACCGTGTAACTCATTTCGGGAGAGCGAATTGTCAGAAACCTAGAATATCGCCGCGCGTCCCGGTATGCTACTAACCTGATTTAGACCCGCGATACTTAGAGTCTAAAAACTAACTCAGCACATGAGATTAGCTTGTACCTTTTCTGAATAAACCTGTTGTCAAATGTTTCTCCATACGTAAGTGTCTCATTTCGTAGGTTGAGGTTGGTTCCCCGCATCGACCCGAATCAAATATATACACTGAAGCCGCTAGGCTCAGTTCCCATTGCAGGACGAATGTAAGTCTTGTGGGTGAGAGAGGTACCACTCACGCGGTTCTAGGAATCATTCTCCCGCTCAAATCTACTTAACCCCTACAGTTCCTCACATTGCGTAGTTCCTCACGGCCTTCCTTTAAACTTAATTAATTTTGAATTTTTTTTAAACTTAACTTAATTAATTCTAAATAAAAAAAAAAAAAAAAAAAAAAAAAAACGCCTCGGATTGGTGTGCAAGATGTACCTGCACCTATATAGTAAGATACCATATACCTACACAGGAAGATTTCGTAACAAAACAAGAATCAATTCAATTTCGTGTGCGCGTAGAAGCGTGTCAACTTTACGCGCCGCATTTAACTGATTGGGTATTTCATAAAATGAAATTTTCAACATCGAAGAACAATCTAGAAATCGATGTCGCGAAGAAAGCAGCGAGTGCAAGGTGGATGTACGTGTATGTGTTACGAAGTATCGATGCAAGTTCATGAATCCACTTAAGCGAAGCACTTCATCATTCATGCTGCCTTATCGACCGGGTCGTGGCCTGTGACATATTTGATAAAAGCAGACAACAATTTCCCGCTAATTCTCTGAAGTGTATTTACTTGTTTTTTCTTGCTTCGGTTGCCATGATGACGATCCCTCGGGTTCGGTGGACGGATCAGATGGAAATCGGACCGCATTGTACGTATGTCGGATTCCCTTCGCCGCCATATATCAGCATTGTGTACTACTTCCTAGAAATACAATTTCATCTTCAACATCGAGCTATAACATGTTTTGTACTTTGATAGTGGGGGGTTATCAATGGAATTTAGGACGCATCTAGAGGAAATCAAGTTTTCCTCGTTTCTTGCGGTTACCGGTTGGACGTATGATATTCTACATTTCTAAATAAATAATATCAGTACAAATGTACAAATAAAATAACTCCAGCCAGACTGAGTATAACCTAACTCTTAATTGTTTAAGAAAAAAGTGCAAGCTAAACAAACAGTAGGGTTACACGTTTAATGAGCGACAAATTTGAGGTAAAAGCAAACAAATTATGGAATACTTTTTTCTATATTAAAAAGATTCAGAATTATGACTTAAAAAACACGTGGATGCAATCCGAAAATGTAACTCAAACCAACAAGCTTAATGTCGAGAGACTTTATCTGAAGTTTTAAAAATAGTTTACGAAAACCTATCTTTTTATGTAAATTATTGCGTTGCGTACAATGTCTATAAAATATAGTCATGACTGAATTATGTCATCTGCTATGCTGTCTGTAATGCTTGTAATGATTCTGGAGAGATTTTCAGAAGTAGAAACTGAATACAGATCCTGTCAGAGAGAAGTAAGGCACGCTCTGTATTAAAATCTCTCTCGATAGAGAGAGTAACTAATAGCTCTTCTAGTAGGAAGTTTTCAGGATGAGAGATGACTCTCTGACAGGAAATGACGGTCCTGCGATGAATGGGAAAGGACCACAAAAAACATGTAGAAGACTGTAAAAAAGCTGATACAGAAAGTCATGTTGCTGGGATAACCGATGAAAGAAAAAAGGATGTTTATTATGCGTAATGTGCAAACATACTATTTCATCATTTTCGATCTCCTTTCGTATGTTTTTTATCCTAGCTCATTTATATATTAATCGATGCAAACAATTAAGGAATGCATTACAATTTGGTTACGAAAACTTGAACCGATCTAGTGTCACGATAGTAGCAAAAACACCACTCAGAAAATTGAGATCGAGAGATTAAATTTGCCACCGAACATGAGCGAGTACGTGACTGCGAAGCGCAGAAGAACAGGATTCGAGAGGCCGCGGATGCCTCCACCCAGAAGGGGATAAACGACTCGTGATGATGAAGGCAGGTGACTAATCTGGCGAGCACGATGCGAACAAGTCACCTGTTTGAATACCTTTACAGGTAGAGATGTTGGGCGGCTAGCTTGATGTGGTGGTTTATGGCAGCGCGCCTGCCGCTGGGTTTATGGTTCCCTCCCGCCTGCCGCAGGATTTGGAACAGCAAAAAATGGCGCCAGCAAGCATAGATAATGAAAATAATGCGAGTACCCAGCCTACCGGGGAAATGAAGTGAAGAATCTCTGTCCTGTTGATTATGTTAGAAGAACAAACCGCTTCGGTCACGGAGCGGTAATGCGGCGAAGGGGTCTTCAATAATTCATAACAGAAATAATTTAGTTCCACCAGTTCTGTACACATTTTTGTTTCTACAAATTATGAATTTCATTTCAAAATCATTTGTCTAATTTTAATATTCAATAAAGAACGAGTGAAGAATTGTTGGATGTGCACAGTACATTGAAGATGTGTAAGACAGTGATGCGAAAGGTTTGTAGCTTCGCGGGAACCGGTTGTTGAAATTGGAAACCTCTCTGCTGAATATTTTGAATAAAATCAAGCGGTGGAGCACTTGAAACGTTTCATAAAGCTGGACAATATGTTAGTAAAAATAAATTCGCCATAAACATTTTCTCAGGTGTAAATACGAAATATATTTTTTTAAATAAAAATTAGCGAACATAGAATACGTTTCGCATCAATATTCTTATTCTTTCAAACTGTATTTCAAACTCTTTCAAAGGCGTGTGATTTGAAAATAGGACTATCTTGCTGGTGTCCTAGAATGGAGCTCGAACCACCGACCACCAGATCACTTCAGCGAGCATTATGACCACTACACCAACGTTGCGTTTGAAATAGTTATATATAACTTGTGCCATCCTTTTATTGTACTTTTTAATATTTTTTTAAATTCTATTGAATTTTGCTATAACTTTGTGGTTATTAATTGTAAATATAATTAAACGAATTTACTTAGTTTATCACCACTTAATTTTTGGTTAAAACCAACCGGTTTCGGAAACAACGTTCCTTACTCATGGTATACTTAATACTGATTAAACTTTACAAATTATGAACAATCATACCTCGGTATTAAGTGTCCAAATGGGGGTAAATAGTGGGGGGTGCGAAAGAAACAGGTGATAGGGAACAAATAGGACTGTAAGTTAGATTTTTTTGGTTATTCATAATACATTCATTATTATTTATGGATTTCTTAACTTTTAGTGCTTATAAATTACTTAAACGTCTATTTTTATTATCAATTAACAAATTATGTTTTTTTTAATTCAGCTATTGCGTTGCCTTTTAGCAATATTGTACCCTTATATTAGGGCAGCTGTCAAATATAATCGTAGATAAAGTATATTGTGCATTAATTTTTGCTACTAAAGTTGATGACATGTAAAAATAAGTTTGTCTGGTATAAATGGATACAAATAAAACAAATAGAAAAGTATCTCTTAATTTATTATCGAATTTTCGGTGCCTTACTTGAGAACGCGTCAAATATTTACCATACAATTAACGCCTAATAATGGGGTATAATTAAAAAGTGATTGCCCGCACACAAGCAGTCTGTCAATATTCCTTCAATATCTACCTCACAATTAATATGGGCCTTTATAAAACATATGCACGTTTATAAGACAAGCTTGTCATTGTCTTACAATCACGCAGTTATAAGTTTAATGCAAAAAATCTTATTCAACAAATTATGGTGATTATCTTGAACGAATATTAAAATACAATCAATTCATAAATTATTCTATCATCATGTAACAGTCGAGATCGAAAATATTGTGATGAGCGGAAAAAAGATTAAATAAATAAAAGTGTAAAAAAGATAATCATAATTTTACAATTATTAATTAATTAAATAACTTTGTATTGATCACGAGTATACAATGGTATCGAAACCGGTAGGCGTAGAGTTACTCCAATTGGTCAATGCATATTTATTTAATTAATTAATAATTATGTCCAACCACAAAGTTAACGCTATATAGGTACATCAAAAATATAATTTTACAAAATTCAATAAAATCTTATACAAAAACGCTCGCAGCATTGTTGAGATATTAAATAATTTTCAGAACATAAAAATTATCATATGCGATTTTTTCAATGTCATTCGGTGCTATAATACATTTTTACACTTATTTTTTTAGAAAGTAATCGAAGGGCCAATGTACATAGAAAAATTTTCAATCGCTATATTTTACATACAATGGAACTGACTTAACAATTAATGCATACAGATCTTTACCGCTGAATTTCCGGGACACCGAAACAAAATTTAAGAGTACGCATTTCTGCTAAAAAAATCATTTTTAGGTAAAAAGTAAACTACCAAAAGTAAATTACGGTGCACTTGCTTGAAACACAAAAAGTGAAAAAATGAGCCGTTTCATTTTAAATTTAGATTATTTTTAAATTTATTATTTATGAAAGGATAACTAAACTCTGTGTTGCAAAGTATTTTAATAATTAATTAATCAAAATTTGTAGAATTGCGGGATAATGTAAATGCATTTCTCTGCATAACGTGTCGCCATGCGGAATCGTAGTATCACGCCATCTTTGATTCAGCCACGATCCAACCTAATTTATTTTGCTAGACCCAGAATATAAACTGTCACCAGATGATTATTTTCTTTCTTTTGATATATTATGGTTGAAAAATAGGTCTTACAGACACTGACTATTGCCCGATGACCAAGCCCTAGCAGAATAATAATTATATATATTACATTCAACGGAAACCATTTATACAATTTGACATTACTAGTGACGCGCAAGAAGACGTAGAGAAGTTGATAAAGAAATGTCATTAAAAATGTATTCTACGTGACATCCACACTGTTGTACTTTTCCTCTGATCTAGTCAACAAGGACAGAATGCACAATACTGCATGCATTACAAAATTTATAGCAAATACGTCGGAAGGGACGCCAACTCAGTGATTCATTAGAAAAAAACTGTACCTATTTACTTTAAAATGTGGTAAATTATTTCCTGATATATAATATTAAATGATTGTGTAGTTTTTCTGCAGAAGTGATCAGATATATCATCATTATAATAATATCAAATAATGTGTTCAGTGCTTGCGGGGCTGGAACAAGATATGGCGGGCAGCTAACAGTATTGAATTTTACGTAATCAACCAATATAATATATTTCAAAGACGTTCTAGAACGGGACGTAAATTTGCTCGAGAAACAAACAAAAAATATAATTTATATAATTACTCAAATTAATTTCACCAAATTTACAATTTTCCACAGTAGAAATAAAAATATAGGTAGTACATATTACAGAATAGAATTGTTAAATACATTTTGCATGCAACAAAGAAAGCTACTTTTATTAGTAAAGTTTTGCTGTGGAACGATTAATCATTCCATCCATTCCGTCAAATCCTAAAAAATCCTAAAAAGGTTATTTTAGTTTATTTTTTAACGCGAAAGATGAAAAAGAATCTAACGATTGTTAACACAATTCTTATTCTTGTAGTACCATCTTGTGTGATGGTACTATTAGAAGATGGGTGATCATATGGCGAGTACGACTCTACTACTATTCACTACAACTCAGTCGTGTATCAGTCCCTGCCATGAGATGAATTTTTAAATATTTTAATAAACAGAAAATATTTATTTTTAATATAATCGTGTTTTAAAACATTTTGTTGTGAGAATACCATTTTAAAACAAAATTATTTAAAGAGTTAAGTTAAGTTAAGTTAAGTTAAGTTTACGGTCGTTAGACATATTTAACTGTAATTTCGGATATTTTATACGCACCGTATGTATTACCGAGAAGCGAATCTCGACGTTTCGTTGGATACGTATCCAACGTCATCAGGAGGACGACTTTTACCCGCGGAGGTGGAGGTCGAACTGATTAAAGGTGCTGCTTTCTAGGGCGTAAATTGTATGTATGTATCAAGTATTTGGCGCCCTGTTCTAACGACACTGATTCAACCCTTGAGAGAAGTCGCAGTAAAATCCGCCGACGTAACTAGTACATATTGCACACTGGCGACCTCTATTGTAGAAGAAGAGAACACTCCACAACAAAGTGCATACAATTTACGCCCTAGAAAGCAGCACCTTTAATCAGTTCGACCTCCACCTCCGCGGGTAAAGGTCGTCCTCCTGATGACGTTGTATAAGTATCCAACGAAACGTCGAGATTCGCTTCTCGGTAATACATACGGTGCGTATAAAATATCCGAAATTACAGTTAAAAAAGTTATTTAAATATGAAAACAAATTAGATTTTACATCCTAAAAGTGTAGATGGTTAATCAAATATATATATAATATTATATATATATAAATATATTATATTAGATATCTATATATATAATATAATATATCATAGATATATCTATATATAATATATAGATATATATATATATATATATATATGAAGAAACCCGTGTTTCCCTATCCGCCAAGTTTTCTCCACAACCAGCCACAACCATCTACTGGTGGTTATGGTGGTGGATAGCCCTTGGTGTCATATCGAAAATATGTGAGTTTGGTGGGGGTGGTTGTGCATGGGTGGGAGTGGGTGACAAAAATGTGCTTTCTAGCACAATGTTTTGTTATGGGAAGGCCGCAAATGCTTCAGATTTGTTTCAAAAGCGCGCCGACTGTGTCGGTGAGTCTAGAAAGTATTGGAAAAACCTGCTCTAGAAAGTTCTGGAAGGAGAAGGTTCTAGAAAATTCCCGAAAGTTCTAGAAGGTTCTAAACTGAGTGGCGGAATGTGTCGGTGTGTCTAGAAGGTTCCTGTACATTCGATAAATTTGAAGGAGGATTTTCTAGAAGGTTCGCGAAAGTGTTTGACGATCCAAACAGTGTACTAAAAATCTACGCGCGCCAAGCCGCGTGGGCACAGCTAGTCAAGTATTACATATTATATCACAATTGTCTTGTGTATTACATACATGTATACAAAAGTGTAATCTAGCTTTAACGCCTCACTTGACAGTTATATTTCTCAATTTAGTAGTTTAAAAGATTAATTAAGAAACAAGAATAAAGAAGTAAATAAAAAAATAATATAAATGATTGATTAAATAACAAGAAAAAAGGTAGATAAAAAGATAGGTTAATAATAAATAAATAAACAATATTTTTCTAAGCTTTTCTTATAGTTCGTTTTAATATAATAATAGATGCCGTATTATATTTGGTTTATACCTACGATTATATTATTCAAAATAAATTATTAATCCCTTCACTATTGATGTGTTCTTTTATTCGCTTGCGATCAAAAAATTATGCAAATGAATACCAGATTATTTAGAAATTTATTATTATTATTATTACAGAAATTTTTGGTGCATTAAGAACGGTGCAATGCAGATCCGATCCTGTTTTGATATCGTCTTAATCGCAGCATTAGCGTGTGCTTCGTCAGGCCCCAGGAAACAGTGAATTCTGGGAAACTGTGACTGATTGCAGAATGCAGTGCATTTAAGCTCAATTTGAGAATACCAGCTGTACTCACTGGTTCTAAAATTACACACGACATACGCAAATGTTGTATTTTTATCAACAAAAAAAAAAAATCACAAATAAGGCATTTTCATAAAACTATGTTGAAAATGAAACAGTATAAAACTAATTAGCGTGGAAATACATAAAAATTGTTTATAATTAATATATTTTAGGGTTGCGTGAAGGGCTGTACCGTATCCACGTGAAACAATGACTGCAGTAGTAGTAGCTTGTTGGTCTTATGGTTAGGACTCTCGCCTCGTGATTCTAAGGTAGCGGGTTCGAACCTCACTGCAGACCTGGAAGTTAGTCCTATTTTCATAGCACAAGCGTTTAGTTTTGTTTGAAAATAGTAAGAATATTGATGTGACATGTATTCCATGTTCAAATCTCTATTTAAAAAAAAGATAAATAGTCGGCTAGACAGTTGCACACGACCAACGCAAAGATAAAAAGACAACATGCGCTACATGCTATGTCAGAAGTCTATATAAACCTGTGATATTTAACTGTATAACGTAAACACACCTACTAGGGATAGGCGAGTGGCCAGTTGACTGGAACGCAACGACGATGCCAAATGTATGATTTTGCGCTTTGTAGTTACTGCGACTGTTAACGTTATTAACCTTTTGGAGCCATGACCCAACTTAGGATAATAGTTTTAGTTTTGCGACCCAGGACGATATAAAAAAGTAATATTTACTACAAAAAATATTTTATACACAATATTGTTATGTCGGGAATATTACGCGACCCATTAAATATTGCAATCGACCTTATTTTGGGTTGCGACCTATAGATTAAGAACCACTGGTCTAACGAGTCCAGTGAGACCATTAAAGAAGAAGAAGCCACAAATTAATTTATTGAATATTGTGATAAGAGATTGATAATGTTTTTAATATGCTATATTACAAATTTGACGTACTTAAATTGACGTAATATCGCAAATCCTTTGTTTAACGAGATGAGTAAATACCGACATTCAATACATAAACCCTTTTCTGTTAAAACGGACCAGGACGACATTTTTAAGGAACAGGATTTCGGGAACCCGGTCGACAATCCCGACTCGCGATGGGGAAATAAAAACTGGAAGAATTTAATTGAATTCAATTACATCGTCACCGCGTACCCGCTGGTATCCAAGGGCACTAAAAAGATAATGTTGTTTTGAAAGAAGCACGAAACTTGAATGGAGACTAAAAAACATGGCGTGCAGGTGGTGATGGAGAACGCCACGTAGGTACAAATCATTTTGCGCCAAAAGCCTTCGCTACCAGTTGCAATTATTTCATAATACAAAGGTCTTGACTATTATCCAAATATTCTAAAATAGACTGCATGGGTAAAAATATTGATGGATTAACTTCTAAAATAGTTTTAACTGGAGATTTACTGACGAGTATCTTTATGGAATGTTGAAGTTTTTGAAGAGGTTGAGTACATCGGTAAAAAGCTCTTCACCATAATTTTCAGCATAATTTTTTTTATATTCCTTTTTAGGTTGAATATACAAATTTTGGTTGCACTGTGCCTGTCTCACTAGAAATAGCAGTGTTGAGACAGGCATTGTTAACAATAGTATGTAGATACAAAACATGGTATGAAGATATACAATATTTTTTTTTTTTTCAAATATAGCAAATTTATTTGTGGTAACATAATTATAATTTATATAAATAAGTGGTTTTTACAAAGTTAATTTATATAAATTATAATTATTTTTATTTGGTGTTTGGGTAAGTGTGCCCATTTTATAACTTCCCTTGTTGCGGATCCACTGTTTTATTTTGTATTTTATGTTAGGGTTGTAAATTGTGGTTAGCCCAGGTTGCTTTAATTCATCAAGCATACAATTAAGTAATTTTCAATACAATTTTAATAATTATGTTAATGCAATACAATTTTTTATCAAACTATGTTTGTACAGTGCTGTGTTTCTTTCATTTGATTTTGATTACATTGAAATTGAATTCTAAATACACTTTTCTGAAATTTTAAATTTGAAAAGAGTAAATGAAGTCGTGAAATACTTTTCTAAGAGCACCACTTACTCCCGAGTTACCTTCCTAGAAGGCGCTGCAAGTCAAGGGGACTAATAAGTTAATTGGATCCACCCCTATAATTATTAATGCCAACAATGAACTAATTGGTTACGTAGAATTACATGCGCACGATAAATTAACAAATTTAGTTATTCAGAAATGAAATCAAGGGTAGGATCAAGTGGGAAACAGTGTAACAAAAAAGTCATTTTTATTTTTAGAAAAAAAACGTTTGTTTTATATTTCTTTCATTATTGCTTGAAGAATCAGAAGTCTTTTACCTTCATATTAGCCTTAAAAAAAACATTGCAATTATACTTAGAAATGACTTCATTTGTCAGTTTTCTGAGATTACAATTTTGTTACAATATGCCCAACAAAACAAAAATTCTTTAACCTCAATCTTCATAACATGTTTTTGGGAATCACAATCATTACACTTTAATTATACACTTAAAAAAAATAAAAACAAATGTATTTTTTTCCTAACTTAGATTTAATCTTCCCAATATAGTCTTTCTACTACGATTTCGTACCAATTTCGATGTATAAACCTGGAAGAAAATGAAAATACTCAAGGGGGCACACTATAACATATTATACAGTGCCCCACGTCTTACTGTAAAAAATAAAACGTTTTTGAATTTTATAGGTTACTAATATCGTTAAACATTGTGGACGTTTTAAACACCAACTAATTGGAGATTTTTTTTTATTTTTTTTAAATAAATAGAGATGCGAACACGGAATACGTGTCACATCAATATTCTTACTATTTTCAAACTAAGCTAAACGCTTGTGCTATGAAAATAGGACTAACTTCCTAGTCTGGGCTGAGATTCGAACCCGCGACCATTGGATCACGAGGCGAGTGTCCTAACCACAAGACCAACAAGCTAAAGATTAAATTCAAAATATTGTTACTTACCAGAAACTATTTGTTTTTTAACAAAAATTAAAGTTCACTAGTCAAATTATACACAATTTTTTGACAAAAAGCCTAATTTTGAACGTAATTCCGTTTACCAAGCAATATAACCTACGATGACAATGTTTAAGATGGCGGAGCACGATATTGTCAAAATACGTAAAGAAACGCAATAGACAAATTAAAAAGAGAAAGAAATATTACTAACGTTACACTGTGTCCCATGTTACACTGTTCCCCACTTGACCCTAAATATCAAGACATGCCAAAAGTTCCATGCAAGCATGGTATCTGCTTTAATTGATAATAGTACCCACAAAATTTTCTCTTTTCTTTCTTTAAAAAAGATAGCGCATTCGATTACGCAATCAGTGGGTAATCACAAATAAAATAGATTCCAATAACTAGACTAATCGTGAACACGATTGTGGTAGAGTCTTTCCATTTAAGAAAGACAATCGAATTTGTATACATATTTATGTAAGCCGTGCGTTCAAGGCACATTGATTCGTTGTGTTGGTGTTTATACCCGTAAACACTAACACAACCAAACAGTGTGCGTCGTACGCATGGCTTACACATACCAATTTGATTGTCTTTCTTAAATGGAAAGACCTATACGACCCGAATTGAAGTATTTATTTTTTATATATGCTTTAATCGTAACGTTAATCGTATATTTATGAAAAGTTACATATTGAGGATAAACATTTTTAATTATATAATAAATAATTCATTTAAAAAATATGTGAACGACAAATCTTCCTATGAAAAAAAACAGCTCTACACTGGGACATGAAACCGGGATCATTACATTGCTGGTAGATTACTCTCCCAACTGAGCCGTTGTATATCGTTATCTTAATGATCTATTTTTTTCTATTACGCTTGTTTTATTTTTATTTTTAACGGTTTTATAGAGTATCCAGATAAACAAAACAAAAAATAAAGTAATCCCTTAAAAACTAGAACGTAGTATAAAAAATATTGGTACCTATTGTATTTATTTTTTAAAATACTATATTTCCCGATAAGGCAGAAAGTAGGTATATGGTATATAGATAGCTTATGAGACACGAACGAATATTAGAAAATATCCAAAATTGTGTAGGTAAAAATGGATAAACCTCTTCTGGTTAGAGTTTTCAGGGATATTCTGCCCTGTTTATACGACCTTTCTGGCCGACGTTTCGGATCCCACTGCAGGGTCCATCATCAGGGCTTAAATTTCTCATAAGAAACGTACGTGATACCCCCAGAAAACTCTTACCAGAAGATTCTGAACAGCGAGAAAACCTGAAACATTTTTAGAAAAATCTTGCTTTATTTTCGCCTAAAACTAGTTTGTGCCGATATTGTTGTTTACGAGCGAAATAGTTTGAGATTTAATTTTCCATAGTAACAATTCACTCGCGACGATGATTATATTAAATATAAAATATACGTATATATACTATAAATATATACTTAGTAAAGCTATCAGATCTGTGATAATAGTTCTATTTTCACAATTTAAAGTTCGTTTGCTCCAGTCCGCTCCAAGCCCTGATTATTTGTAATAGGTATATTATTTTATTTATAATATATTAAAATATTACGCAAGGCTAGCTTGAAATGTGATAAATGTATCATGAAGCGTTTCATATTATACTGTGCTTAATTGTGTATTGTGTACACAGTAAAAGGACTTAGATTTATATACTTTTCCGCGGTTGATAACAGCTTCAGCGGTCTGATTCGCTGACTTCCGATAGTACATAAATAAACAACCCTATCAGTATGTGATAATTATAAAAATATTATTAATCTCATCATATTGTTGACAATTTTCTATTTGTAGTCACTATTACGTACACACGTGGCTTTAGGAAAAAGAGAGAACATAAAAAAATGTCCGTCACTTCACTTTATCGAACATGTACTCTTTTTTAGTTCTTCATTTTTGGAAAATGTAAAAATTCCTGTTTATATGAGTTTTGTTTCTTATAATTGCAGCTGAATTGAGAGGTTGCGTGTGCAGCAGATGATGCTAGTTTAATTAGTAGAAACCTTTTGACCAGTGATGAACCCGAAGTTGCGAACTGCGAATCAATGAATATTTTTAAATAAGGATCACTAATAGTGAAAATATGACATTTTTGTCTGAACGCATTACCAACTAGATTATATATTTAATTTATTAATGATTTTAATTTGTTCATGGTTCGTTAGTGATGTTTTCATTTATTTATTTATTCTACGAATCTCTGAATTAAATATATTGCTTTTTACGCAACAGAAGGGTTGTAAACGATGAATGAACAGAAAAATTGAATAATATTTAGATGAAATTTATTTTTTATCATCAAACAGTGATCAATATCACAAATTTAATCACTGATATGAATCCAATATCGCAATATCCAATACTTTACTACTGCCAGTTATATTTTCGTGGTACGCGAACATAAAGTTAAATAAATTGTTACTGCCATATAAGTACCAAGGACAATACCACATAATTATTAACAATACATATCTTCCCACCAATTACGGCTATTATCTGTACTGGTCATTATGCAGTATCATAATATTCCACAAGAGTGTCTCTAATCGTTTTTAATATTAGAGAATTAAAATAATGCAATCAACAAGTTTAGTCAAAATTGTGAACATTTTTTTTAAATAGATATTAAATTTTTTATTTATTTATTTTAACACTGGACCAGGTCACGAGATCAGATAGATATCCCAGAAACCCCCAGGCTTGAGAAAATACCCGCAAAATAAGAAAATGTCATAACATTACTCTCATTCACTTTATTTGTAATAATATTTAGTTTATAATTAAATTAAATCTGTCATTAGAACTATCTTTAGCTATTACTAATAAACATTTACATAACCCTGTTAACCTTAGCGCAACAATTTCACGTGTCTAATGAAACATGTTAATATAGAACTCGGGAAATAATATGCGATATATACGATTATACATAGGTATATCAACAAGTTCTAGATTTGACGTACTTCGAATAAACTATGTCAAGAGTAAACAGTTTAGAATTGTGTTTTTCCTTGTATGTGCATTTTTAGCTCACGATATATTATTCTGGACATGGTTGACATACACAAAAATCGCGTTTCACGTCTCAAGACACATTCATCACATCACGTGTATATAGAGTGCGTTTTTATTATTTTTATGGAATATTCTTCTTCGTTGGTGTCAGAAAATACCTGTGGACACCTGTAACAATGTTCTTAGATATTACACACGCACCCTAAACTCCTATAAAATATTCCGAAATTTTACAAGTGCTACTTCTATCGTAGCTTTACGACACATTTTACAAGGGGAGCCTGCGATAAAAAAAATCTGTGTTAATTTAATTAGCCACGCAAATCCGAATTATAAACTTTCATTTCAACGGCAGTTAGGTACCTACTTACCTATAAACGTCTTTTTTATAATGTTGTAATGCTCTTAAAATGAGAATAAAGTGAAATTTACAGAGATTGATAATTGAATAACTATAATTTACGGCAGATGCATGATTTTCGTCGCGGATATTTTATAATATCGAAAATGTTTCGGTTGTCTCCACCATCGGTATACATTATTCTCCGGTTATATTAAACGCATATATAAACGAGTATATTATTCAAATAGACGTATTGTTTATTTTCCAGGATGTCTATACCTATTCGATAAAAGTCCGCAATCCGCGATAAATTCGCTTTATGCCGTCGTTAAATGATTTCCGTGACATTCAAAAATACGTCTAGAGAAAAAATCGTAAATGCCAAATTAAATCCGCGATTCGAAAGAGGCTGCGGGCGAAGCCACGGTGCGGAGATGCCCGCGCTGGGCGGCCATTTCAATCCGGCGAAAGACGAACGTCTATCCGACGTATTTAAACGGACGCCTTAACTGGTTAAAAGCGCGGAATAAATATCGGTAATAATCCGAATGAGGCGGGAGATTCCAACCCGGAACCCCGCGATCGCGCGAGTCCGGGAAGCGGTCGGGCGCGGGGCGGAAAGCGAGTAAAAAAGCGCAAAATACCTCCAATAAAAGTGTCGTCATCCGTTAGAAAAGTTCTCAGTTGTCTTCGCACAAACAGTAATGATAACATGTCACTGAAACCTCGGATGCGGGATCCGATCCATGAGTAACACTGAGAGCACAGCACTGGCAACACTGACGCGCGCACTACGGCCGCAGGGAGAGAGTCGCTCGTACCGCTCGTTCCGCTCGGGGGGCGCGCAGACAGCCTGGCATTGCGCCGTGGACTGAGCGGCCCGAGCGGGCCGGCGCGAGGCCCGAGCCGCGGGCCCGGCGGCGGCCAATGGCGGCGCGGTGACGGCCTCCCGGTAACAAGGCGCTCGGCCCGCGAGGGTGGCCGCCCCCGCCCGCTCTGCTCCTCACTCTCCACTCTCCACCCTGCGATCGCGCGAGCTGCGCAGATCACCCCTTAAGATTTTCTGAGCGGAATTAAAACGAATTATTTAAAAAAAAAGCATTACTGAGCTAAATCCCAACTCATGGTCCCATCGCGTATATAATAAAAATTAGTATTACACCATATTATTGAATATTTTAGTAACAGAATGAAAGATAATTTATGTTTAAATAATAAGTATTAAATAAGATATCGTCGCTGTGTATATAATTAAGCCTATGTGCCGTTTAATACATTTCCGGATGAATGAATCAATTTGTCAATTTTTCATATAAATAATAGAGATATACTAAAAAAACATTGCGGTTCATCTGGCAAGTCTACCTAGTAATTACTTAAAAAAAATTTTATAAATCTAGTCTGTAGAATTATTTTTTAAAACAGTTTCATTCGTTTATTTCAGAATGTACTAAAACGGCACATGCGCTTAATTATACATTCAGCGACGATATTACATTTTAAATTTTCAAAAAATGTACTGTATATTTTGACATTTCATAGGCAATATCTAAATGTGTAAATCGTAGATAATGAGTTTACATGACAAATTTATATTTTTAATAGACGAAAAAATATGATGAACACCTTTTTATTTTGTATAAATAAATAAAAACACTTTACTTTGTATTAAACCACGACTTATTGCCAACCGGTTTCGCTTTAACTTAAGCTTCATCAGGGCAACTTAATAACTAAACAATAAATACAAAGCAGTGCTTATATACACATAATGAGTGCACTTATATATACATAATGAGGGAGACAAAATATAAAATTACATAGAAAAAAGAGATACAACAATTTTTATTTTATGTACCCTTTTCCATGGTTCTTAAAGTAATTACTGACATTCAAAATGTATGGTAAAATTTTCGAAAGCTTAAAGTGTAATATCTTATTTAATACTTATTATTTGAGCGTGAATAATCTTTCGTTTTGTAATTAGGACATTCAATTATATATTGAAATACACATTTTCATTGTATATACAATGGGACCATGATCTTGGATTATGCCGCATTACTTACTGTCTTGGTGACGACTGTATTTTTTGGATGCGTAATTTTTTGAGTATCTTCTTAGTGATTTGGGTATTTCCAATTTGTTATTAATGAACTGTGCTGCGAAAAATTACATCACCAAAAATATGATATGAATAAAAATTAATTTACCAGTTATCACAGTTTATTTATCAACGTATATTACTCATATAAATTAATTATCTCATTTTTTACTCACAAACACGAAGACAAAATTACGATATCTTGCAGAAATAAAAAAAGTCAACAATTTCTATAATTTTTCGGAGAATTGTTGGATGAAATTTGTCGCGAAAGAACATTAAAAGAGTGGATATCTTAGAGACTAAATTTACATATTTTAACTTTATTTTTGTGATATTCCATTTTTTTCAGTTTTTATTATTCGCAAAACAAAAGAACAATCTTTTTAAATAAAATACAAACGATGTTTAAAGAAACTGAAATTGGACGGGAAGAATCAGAAAAATAATCCAAGTAAGAAAGATAGATGTACCTACATACATACTTATCTAAGACGTGTAACACGTTTTTTTAATGTACTAAATTGAGATGTAAAAGACATTTAATAATGGCTAAGACTTTTAAGAAGGTCGTATATTGGTAAACTGGGTAAACTCATGATTTTTAATGGACATTAAATAAGTAAGTTTTATTACTGATATTTTTTTATAAGAAGACAATAAAATTAAATTTGAGTTAGAAATAAAACATTCTTCTAGATTATTCTTATATGGATCGTTCCTGTCTTTAATTTCTTATCGTTCTCTCCATAATACTTATTCAATTATTCTTGCATGTTAAATTTTTCATCAATCTTGATCTTATTCAAAGGTATTTTTATACTTCATGGGTAAATTAACCTAAACAACTTGCAAACTTTGAACTTAACACAGATTGGTCTAGTGTATGTCTAGTCTAGTACAAAGTCGTATTTACACATTGTACCAAGTGTGTTGTATATGGGGCAGTACAAACTAACTTAACCAATTAACACTTATCAAATCTTCTTATTTCGGGGTGCATAAAACCAATGAAGTTAATCATGTAGGTTACAACAATTGTGTTTTTATTATATGATATAAATAAAAATGTATTTTCTTACCTTGACAAGGTTAACAGAGCAATTTTGATGATATTGAAAAAAATAGGTAAATACACCAGAATTTTAAAAAATGAGAAGAGCACTCAATTGGATGGAAATAAAAAAATACTTATTTATAACATTCTCACATTTGTACACTAAATTCTCAGTAACAAAATAGAAAAAAAAATGTCAACAAAATTATTGTAAATATTAATGCACATAACTATAATACCAGAAATAGGAATAGAATAAGATTACCATATTAAAAAAAAGTGTTTAGACAGAATTGTATAATTTATACAAAGATGTAAAAATATATGATGAGATGCTAGAAAACATGAAGATTATAAAAAAGATGAATGATTTTAAAAACAAATGCTATAGAACTGGTAAATGTAAAATGCAACTGTAAAAATGTTATAGAACTGCAGAGCATAAGATTTATTATAATATATTATATTACATATTAAGAAGATTGTATAATAATATAGGATATAAAAATGTAAATATGTAAGTTATTATGGATAGTATATTAGTAATAGATTGCAGAGCGTAAAGAGTAAAATACTAATTAATATATACAGGAGTGCCTTATTAACTAAATTAAGAAATAAATAAATAAAAAATATTTCTAATTCCTAAACATGTGAAAATGAACAGCATAACATCTTAGAGAATATTTTTAGTTCGTTCTTGGAATAATTATATTACATGAAACAACATTATTTTTAAAAACCTTATTTTATCATTTATATTTAAATTAATTTTAACAGTAAGAAGTGTAAGAAGTAAAGAGTAAGAAATAAATTTTCGGAAAAAAATTTACCTCACTATATTGAGGGAGAGCGCCCACTTTTTTATTTGGAGAGTGAAGAAAAAATTTTTGGATGAAAATTTATTTTTTACTTTTTAGTACATTTAAATATAAGCGTGGTTTTTTGAAGTATTTTCATATACCTAATCCATCTTAATCCTTCACACATAAAATTTCGGGTAATTCATTACGATGGATTAATTGATTAATTAGTGAATCTGATTATTATAAATTTTAATTAAATAACTTTGTGTTAACCAGTTAAATAATGATTCTACGTCTACCGGTTTCGATACCACCGCATCTTCATCAGGACTGACGTACAAAAGTTGTACGTCAGTCATTATTTGTGTGGTGGTAACAAAAAATAGAGTCATTATTTAAGTGGTTTACGCAAAGTTAATTAATTAAAATTTATAATTGTGTCCAACCACAAAGTTAACGCAATAAACATCAAAAATAATCTGATAATTGATTCATGTATTGTCATCGAGAATAGGAATACTACATTTTGTAGATTATGTTCAATGTTCAATGCTTTAAGGAGAATAAATTTTAATATATTTTTTACTATACGTCAGATCACTTGAATATGTAAAGTATTTTAAAGAGCTGAAACATACCTCCTTCGTAAAAAAATAATAAAAGTGAATCGGTTAATATTGATTTCAAGTGTTTGACGATTTTCATGCTGTCAGACACAAAAACACCATTGGAACGATAATATCCAATGTGTGTCGGAAATATCGGTAAATATTTAGTGATATTCTTGCAAATAGAGTGAGAAATAAATTGTCGCGAACCGGATTTGGGCGTTAACTGGATTGGACGCCGCCGCCGCCCACGCGCTGGATACGAAGAAAATATTTTTTTCTGGACGTTTATTATGTTCTGTACCTACCTACTCGTGCATGCAAAACGGTACCACGCTACGAGGAGAATTTATTTTAGTGGTGGTATTTTAACCGGTGACATAGTAACCGTTATTTGAGATTTGTATCTGATTGCGTCGATGATTGGTAACTGATTTTTTGCATTTCGGCGGGCAATCTTTGCTACGAGAGAACAATTATATCTTAGTTACCAAATCATCGATACAATCAGATACAAATCCCAAATTAGTGTACCGAAAATAACCCGTTAAAATAACGGTTTAACCATCACTAATTTATTTCTCAAATCGAATATTAGGCGCTGTGACAATAGCTAATTAAATATATAAAAAATAGATATTCTAAATATATATTTTAAAAATAACCAATAAAGTAATATTAAAATATCGCAGATTAATTTTTTTTTTAAAAAAATAGAGATGCGAACACGGAATACGTGTCACATCAATATTCTTACTATTTTCAAACTAAGCTAAACGCTTGTGCTATGAAAAGAGGACTAACTTGATAGTCTGGGCTGAGATTCGAACCTGCGACCTTTGGATCACGAAGCGAGTGTCCTAACCACAAGACCAACAAGCTACTCTTAATTACATAATAATATTTTTTTTATATCTTAAGTGTCTTAACTAACATAAATTTTACAATCTAAATTTATAACTATATTCTATTCTATAGTTAATTATTAGTACACGTGTACATGTACATCAACTAAAATACTCTCACAATCTATGATATGTTTTCAATCTATAATACCTATCGTTAAACATAATAATTTCGCTGTCTATCCGTCCGTCTGTGTGTCCCCGTAACTTAGTGTGACGTCTGTAATTTCGTTCGAATTCACGGCTAAAAAAACGGTCGGACATGGGGCTTGAACCCCGAGCCACCCAACCCGAACGAACCGGCCGTTTCACGCATGTTGCCACAGCCGCCTCTCTGTGGAGCGCCAAAAAGATGCTATATATATATATATATATATATATATATACTAGGGCTTAGCAAAGACGCAAAGCAATGTTCTGTCTTTTTGACGGGTTTTAATGGGCTAGTATAAACTATAACACTCTTACAATAATTGTACAATAATTGTACAATAATTGTAACATTAATTTTTAAATTCACTCAGATTACTTTTTTTTATATTTGATGTACATATCATGGTACAAGAGCTCCTCCCATAACAAGAGCTGACGCTCGGGGTTATGGGAGGAGTAAATCACATCATATTTTATGAATATTACCATTTTTATATCAAAAGTATTAAACAAAATAGTAAACAAAAATATCAGGAATCAAAATATCAAAATAGTCGAAAATAAATACTTTTAAGGGAATTTCAATAAGTTATTTTGATAAAGTTTTTATGTTCATTTTTAAATGACGAGGTCTTTAATTTTTTTAAATTTATCGTGGATATCTGTTATTAGTATACCCATTGTCATTAATTTTACACCACTTATAATCATTGTACTATTGATATTCTGTAAATAAAAAAAATCTCGTGTGTCGTGAGTCTCCTTGTCTTTTTCGTAAAAAAGTCACTAGAATTGCAGAATTATCAAAACTTCTGCAGTAGGTAGCATTTCTACAGTTTTCTACCGAAAATTGTAAATTTCAACAATGTTGTTAATTTATGTTACTGGAAAAATACCATGGCTATTTATTTACGAAACCGTTCATCTTGGAACTGCTGAAGGGTTTCAAAGTAATTGTATTTTAGTGGCAGTATTATCGGCAAAGGGTCGTTTTACAATTATTAGTTACCCTGTGTCAACAATCAAAACAAAGCTATTTATTTAATTAACCACTTAAATATGTATAGGAAAATAGCAAAATTAGATTTGCTACCAAGGAACGATTTCAATTTCAATAAATGCACTTATCGGCTTATTTCTCTGAGGTACGTGTACTTCCTTCAAAGGACATGAGAGTTCTAAATAAGATCAATTATTCTCTAAGTTAACTTAGTTATTTTATATAGTTTTTTTTCGTGTTTAGAAGTACACATACATATTTATTTAAAAGTAATTTGTGATCTATGATATATGATATATTATATTGTATTATACTGAATATTAATTATAATTTATTTATCATTAAGACATTTTATATTATTAATGTATCATTTATGTACTAAAAGTGTATTGTGTGTTATGTAAAAACTTGCTAATCAAGAACTTATTCCAAAATTGTATTTATGGATTTCCGATATCTATTCATTTTTTTCTGCTTATTATTTACAATTCATTTTATTATTAAAGTATTAAAAAAATAAATTGATTATATTATTTATATATATATATCTACTTTTTTATTTAATTATTTACACCAAAATGTTTCAGAAAAACCTTTCCATCGTCAGGGTGTTGTATTCCCTGACGATGGAAAGGTTTTTCTGAAAATGGTATTTTTGCGGCTATTTTTTTTCAGTCTTGAAATTTAATTTTAAAGTGTTTATTATTTATAGTTACATGAATATTTTATTACTTATAGTAACAGCACAAGAATTATTTTATAGACGTTGGAATGTTTTGTTTATTCATTATTATTAAAATTTCCGATGTATTTTATAGGATTCTCAGATGTATTTTCATAGAAATCCATCTGAGTTAATTTTATGGCAATCACTGATTTGCAAAGTATCATTGTTCTGATTAAAGACGTACATCTGACCTAAGACGCATCACAATGTTTTATTTAATTTACAAAGTAAAAAATGCCTTTTACGGTCTGAAAAATATGGCTGCATATCCAGTACTTATCTCCAATAAACAATAATTTTCTAATAAGTAATGTCAAAAAATATAATGATGTTTCATCTTTCTTTCCACAATCATCTACATCTATCACACAAGTACGCAATCTCTACACATAACCATGAGATAAAATAAAAATAAGATAAAATAAAAGTAATTGTATTCACTCGATTTTTTTTAAATAACAAATAAATAATAATCATCAGGATATGAAAATGGATTTATTTCAATCAGGTCACTGGCGGAAGTGGTCTTAACCCCGAAGCTTTTACACGCCCAGGTGGAAACCCCGGAAGTTCGTTAATCCGGATATTTTAAATGATCGGGCCATAATGCCGTGTAAATATTTTAATTTCGGACAAAACGTGATACAACTTGACCCTGAGAGATTTCAGGTAAACATCCCTTGTTTTCGAACATGAGCCTCTTTACAAGCCTAATAAACACCACCTAATCCTCCGTTGGGCCAGCTAGCAGCTAATGGGTGACAGGTAGGTAGGTACATTTAACCAGTATATTTGAAACAGGTGCATAAATGAATAGCAGATGCATTTTCACTTTTGAAAAAAAATATACTTGCCAATTTATTTTTGCTGTTCACAATTTGAACATTTTAATTTAACTGCAGCATTTGACATCACTTGGAATTTCGCTCACTTTTGACAGCTGTTCGAATTCAGTGTGTAAATAGAAAATTCGATCCATGATTGAAAATTCTTTTATCAAAGAATTTTTTAGGTATTCATACTAATTTTAGGAATGAGTTCCAGATTAACAAGTTTTTACACAATATGTTATACACTTTTTGTGATAAAAAAAAATACTTTAATTTTTTTTCGATTGATTCAGCAACATTGTAGATTGACATTTAAAAAAAAAAATATTGATTATATTATTTATATATATCTACTTTTTTATTTAATTATTTACATCACCATGTTTCAGAAAAACCTTTCCGTCGTCAGGGTGTTGTATTCCCTGACGCTTTCCAACATGTGATTTTTTTTTTAAATGTAGCGGGAGCTTTTGGAGGAAGGGGTTTTGGGTAGAGGTGTGATATCACTTCCGTAATAAGATTTCCTTTGTTTGTTAACTAAAATTATGTTGGTTCACTCTTTTTTATCCAATCTTTCCGTATGCAGCAAACACTTGGATGACGCCTTCAAAACATACTGCTGAAGAATAATGAATAATAAGAAATTAATACCTAGACATCCCGTGGACAGCACGACCTACGAATGCCTCAATCTTGCTATCTAACTGTAAGAATGCTTTATGTACGGTAGTGAACACAAGGTTATCTTGGGCACAGCTTTATTTGGAAGCAACCGCCGGTTGATTTATGAGCATGCTAATGTCATTCACCATGAGAAGGGGTATCTTTTGAGCATGTGTGAACAGGTTTGCTTATTATGAGCATGCTTATGTCATTCGCGGCTAGTATCGATTATCAATGCGATCTTCTCAGTCCGCGACAGATGAAACAAATATGGCGCGTTGGGGAGATGATAAAATATTACTTTTCATGACTTATTATATGAATCACGAATGTCTGTGGAATACTCGGTCACCGCTATGTAAAAATAATATAGCAAGAAATAATATTTATGAAACTTTATTAAAAGACATGAATGATTCAAATCTTACAATAAAAATTATAAAAACTAAAATCAAAAATATTTTGTACTGTTGTATTTTGCTATTACTTTGTGGTTATTCATTATGAATATAATTAAACTAGTTAACTTAGTTTACACCACTAAAATTTATTTGGTAAAACCTTAAAATTTATTAGGTTTTACCAAATAAATTTTAGTGGTGTAAACTAAGTTAACTAGTTTAATTATATTAAAAATATTTTGATTTATTGATTCACTTGAATTTTCTATTTCAGTTTGCAGTTTCCATTTTGAACAAGAGCGTCTATATTCTATGACAAGAGCATGCCAGTAATAAGCATGTGTGTTTGATTGTTAGCTTTGAGCATGCTCATTCATGAACATGCTTAAAATAAGCATGCTAATAATGAGCAAGTGTGTACAGTTGTTAGGGCATGCTAGTTTTGAGCATGCTCATTTGTGTCTGTACCTATAGGAATCTTGTTTCACCTGATTGAGAACGCTATATATTAGGTTGTACTCATAAGTAATCAATTATTTAAGTGGCAACAAAAAAAGAATTTAACTACATTTTATTTTATTTTTAATCGATTTAATCTCCATCGTTATCTAGAACCTCTTGCCATCATGTTGGTAGACTTTTAAGAAAAAATGCTTTTAGGTGTTTTTAAAGCGTCATTATCAAACCCTACCGGGCGCCCACTTCGATCGCTATCAGACAAGTCAAAATCACCATCGGAAAATTTTCTAAACCAACGTTGGCACTTATTTACTTTCAATACGTCTCCATACATATCACAAATTTTCTTTGTCGCAACCGTCGCATTAAAACTCGATCGAAAATGAAACAGCATGCAATGACGTAAATATTCTTTAGTTAATTCAGTATAATTTTTTAAATTTAATTGTCACAAGTCACAAGACCACGGATTATAATATTGCATATAAAACATGTTTTTACACGTTCACTTTACTGAGCTTGACTGAAGCAAACATTCCACACCAAAAATAATTGATTACTTATGGGTACACCTATTAAATATAGTATATCAATACTGATACGAAGAATTTGAATATACGCAGCTCTATAATTTTTTTATTTGTATAATCATTTAACAATTGACAATTTCTCCACATTTACGTAAAATGTATTTTAAAATCCAATTTTTCCGATTGGGCCCGATGTCTCTAAAATTTCTCGGGCCGATTTTAGGTAGCTGGTCCGCCCCTGGGCGGTGGGGAAGATACGACTGAAAATAGATGGAAATAAATAATACGATACCGTGACCTCGAGTCCTCTGGAAATAAAGATTAGACGAGTTCCAGGAATGGACGCACTGTCGATTCATTACATCCACGCATCGCTGGAACGGCCGAACAGCGAGATAGTGGGCAGCCTCGCAACAACGCGATGCTCGAGTCTCATCTCATCAACTCCAGAAGCGCGCTCCAGTTCTGAGGAGTTGTTCCATTTATTTATATAGGTGACACATGATGGGTTTAGAGTACGGTGTATGATTTTTCTAGTGACTTACGAACAGGTGTACGCTTTTGGACATGCATTCAAAACTAGCATGTCTCAAATACAACGTTCTAAACTTAACAGTCCCCGAGTAAGAATAAAGAGCATGTAGCTGAGAATTTAGAAACAAACATTTTGTGGCGGTTCGGACCGTTTGGCGAAGACCCTAAATGATGAAGATACCTGTACAATTATTTGATTTGTTCAATTTATTTTGCATGATGGTGAATGTTTTGCGGTTGCGCCTTGTGTGCATATTCCCCCACTAAACCCGAATGGGTTCTCATTTATTATAAAATTGACTCTGATAGATTTATTTCACATTCATAGGTGACAACATTTATAGTGTTTACAAAAATATATAACCATGATTCATTGTTGCTGAGGGTCTTGGCAGCAAAGTAAACACTACATTAATTTGACGCCCTGCCTGCTACACTTGTATTATACTGTATTATAGCAGACAGTTCTCTTCGAGTGGGTACAGTTTATGTGCAAGAATATTTATTATTTATACAAAGCAGTTACTTTATGAATAAATATTAGTACCAATAAAAAATAAGTAATAATAATAATGAATCATTAAAAAAATTAATGATTGTGTTAATTCTATATTATAGATATAAAAAATGATTTAAATTGGATAGTGAATAAAAGAAAATATATAAAGTTGTTGAAAAGATTAAAATATATGTTCATATCTATAACATAGGTATTAGATATCTTCTACAAGACAACACTATATTCTATAACAGCGAAGATTGGCGACTAAGTTGCAAGGAAGAAGAAGAAAGGGTATTAAAGCAATTTTCAGGTCCATGGTCGATCAACGATGCTGTTGTCCCTCAACAGGAATTTGTAGCCTGGAAGCATCCTTTCAAAAATTGACTGTCCATCTTTCTTGGGCATCCCAGAGGACAAGTTGGCTTCCCTAAGATAAACTTACGAAGCGTTTCTAATATTATAAAATTAGGAAGACTTCGCATTGGCTATGTGAAGTGGATGACTTGACACCAAATACTGAAGTCACTGCTGAGCTCCAACTTAAGTGGAGATGGAACGACGATATCCTCAAATATACGTAGCTGTCTTAAAACTACTCAAAACAGATTATTGGAGAAAAACTTTCGAGCAGGCCAATACCCACCTGTGTGGTAGTATTGTAAATCTAATAATATATTTTCAGTACGTTGGGGAGAAAGGGGTAATGGGAGTCAGAGGGCAATGGTGGTCTAACATCCAGACGAAAGATTTAAAAAAACCAATAATGGCTTAAAAGATTTGTTATGTGACTTTTTCGCGCGCATTCGACTTTACGTCATTTTACGAAATAAGTGCTGAGTACATTACTACAAGAAACCCGAGTACTTTATCGAGTGACTGTAAGCTTAAATTACCGATTTAGAAAAAAATTGTATTTTTTTAACAGCAAATATTTTTTTTTCACATTAGGTATAATCGGGTAATAAGCTAACGAAGCAAAAGGAAAAAACATAGTGCCAAAATAAAAAAGCAAGAAGCAAAAACTTCAGAAAAAGGTAGAAAATAAGGCCAAAAGGCGCATACTCCAAGAGCTCACTTCTTGGGAATCAGATATTAATCTTAATAAGATATGTGATGACGAAGATGACGATATGAATAATTGCCTAGTTTGTGGTGAATTCGATCGCAACAATGAAGCATGGTACAGGTGCTCTTCTTGCGGGTTGTGGTTGGGATTCATCACAAGGTTAGGTATGTGCGTGAAAATAGAAGAAGAGAAGTGAAATAGACTGACTCATTGTCCCCTTAGTGATTATAATTACCCTCATATGTGGATAATGGTGGTCAAAGTTGACTTTTTTTAAGTTTAATAGTGTGTTATGGAATAATGTGTTATTCCAAAGGTAATGAAACTGTTTAAGATTGATAGTGTAATAGTTAAACTACCATAAGAGTTGATTTTCATAAAGTTTAAACAAAAATTTCGTGTTTCATTCTATTTCTTGCTTAAGTGACTCCCATTACCCCTTTCTCCTCTACAGATGCCTGCGGTATAAGTTGAAAGTATTAGAAACTTAAGAATTGAATGTGGGCTAGCTAATAAAATTTGACAAAAGCGATAAATCGTTTAAAAATATTTATGTTAATGGAATCGAATAAAATATTTATTAAATTAATTAATATTAATATTTATTATATAAATAATATTACAAAAAAAAATCAAAAATTAAGATTTATTATTTAAAAGTATAAAAATATATATTACAAAAAATAATAAACAAAGAGAAAATTTTACGACGTCTGTTTTTTTATAGATTACTAGGTAAAAAATGTATTCCAAAAAATAACATTACAGAGAGCAAATTTTACGAGGTCTGTATTTTTTTATAGATTACCAGGGAAAGCACTTGATCCTCAATATTGATGCGATTGTCGGTAAAGCGACTTGGCAAGCCATTCAGGCAAATAAGTACATTTAGACTCTACATAACCGAACTCCCCTTGAATTTTGCTCGACAAAATGGTTACCCACACATAAATTCAACATAAACAGAATCAAAAACGTTAAAAATTCCTCTAAAGTGTTACGTAACTACAAAAATAATCTATTTGAGGTGAGTACTCACGAAAACGGCGCTATATAAATGATCCAATTATTATTATTATTATTAACACAATTTCATAAATTGGACGCTCTTGATAACAGGCGAATACTGTAAGATGAATCCTTCTTTTTCCAAATAACTCACACCCTTATTAATTCTCCTGAAATTCCTTCCGTATTCGTCCCATTCAGAGCTTCCTCTTTTCCAACTTATCCTCTACCATCTTACGCATATGCTCAGACTATAATCAATAGATATTCTTAATGCCAAATATGAAGGGTGTTGTCATGTGGTAAGTCAGATACTGGAAACTCGTCTCCCTCCCTGACAATGTACATTATACGCATTACTAATTATTACTGTTTACTTTTACTTTTCCTCCTTATTTCTGTTAAATTAAACTTTATGATCATTGTCTTATCTGTGTCGTTTTATGATTGTGGGAGATGTATAACTACTTTTGTATTCTATGTCGCATATCGACGGCTCCTACGTATAATATCGTAACCCACAAATCGACGATTTTTAGTTTTTTGTGTATTTCATATGTATTTAATTATATCTTTATTTTCAAGGAAGAAAAAAAACATATTTTGCAATAAATAACGTTTTTTTCGGACGTATTTTATCGTATCTCAAACAATCACATATTTTTTACGAAGTATACTATCGTATGTAACACTTACGATAATTTGCGTTGGAAAATAACATAAGATAATTTTATCGTATGTAACACTTACGATAACATACGTTGGAAAATAACATAAGATAATTATCGTATGTAACACTTACGATAACATACGTTGGAAATAACATAAGATAATTTTATCGTATGTAACACTTACGATAACATACGTTGGAAAATAACATAAGATAATTATCGTATGTAACACTTACGATAATATGCGTGAGAAAATAACATAAGAAAATTATCGTATGTAACACTTACGTTATTTTACGTCGCGTCTTTTCCGAAGTATAAAACCTTTAATAATTTCGACTTTTTTTGAGATTATTTATGAAACTACAGTATAAAGTAAAATATTGAAACGAAATTTCAAAAAAATTGGCCAATATTTAGATTTATACCGGACGAAAATACGTTCAAATCCTTCTCCTGTAAAATTGAATTTTGTAGGTTACGATATTATACGTAGGAGCCGTCGATATTTATGTCTGCCTGTTAGATGTTCAAATAAATAAATAAAGTTCTGGGTTAAAGCACCGCTACCAGCCAAATTTTATTACATTTAAAATAAATTTGTTGTTAATATTAAACCGTGAAAAATGACGTTCGTTTACATGTCGGTTCCTAAAGAATGAGTATTCATTCATAAAAAAAAAAAAATAAAAAAAAGTTTTTAAAGAGAAGTTGCGGATGTTACGGACAGGTAAGGAAATTATTATTGTTGGGATAATAACATTGAAAATCCTTTTGCCGTTGGACCAAATGTCCTTGGACGTTAATAGTCGTTCTCAAAAATAAAAAAAATTAAAAAATCGACGAAAATCTTTTTTTTTAATGTTACGGACATAACAGGATGTTGCGGACAGGCAACGAAATTATTCTTAATAGATTTAATGTTGATACATTGTGATTTTAATCTGATTCACAAGGAAGTTTATTTATAGCCCCTTAGGTGAATATGTAACCAACAATTTAGCATTTATTTTGGAAGAAAATTTCTTGATAAATAAAATAACTACCTACCCAGACGGAGGAAATGGTATTTACCGAAACTGGCTAGTTAAATATATAAACTGAATTGGTTTGTTGGATATAATACAAACAAATTTCATTAAAATTTTGATTGTTCGTTATAATATATTTATTAAAAAATACTGATTATATTATTTGTTTATATCTACTTCTTGTATATGAGTAATTCCACCAACATGTTTCAGAAAAACCTTTCCATCATCAGGGTGTTGTATAACTGTCAAAATATATGTATTTGTTTCTTGTTTTTGTTTAATTGTTTGAAAAATTATTTTTAAATATTATTACTGAAGTTCTTGATTACTTGCAATTATTGGAAAAAAAATTAGAATTGGGCTAGTAGTTAAATTTAATTGATTATTAATAATATTTTGTTTACTATTACATTCTTTACTAATTTCTAATGATTCTAAATTATTCAATTTCAGACCAAAATTATTTATGTGTAAAATAGAAAGTCCTATTTTTTTTATCAAAACCGTGATCATTTTCTAATAAATGATTTGAAAATATTTTGACAGTTATACTGGATGAAATTGTCTTTCTGAAATATGTTGATGGAATTACTCATATAAAAGAAGTAGATATAAACAAATAGTACAACCATTTTTTTTGTCAATCTACAATGTTGCTGAGTCAATTGAAAAAATAATATATTTTTTTATGGTGTGTTTAATTATATATGATATGTTGACACATGCTTCGTGAGCAGAACACCGAAAAGAACGATCTGATGTATATTTAATTTATATTAAATATAAAATCCACCATTACCCGTACATCACCAAAATGGCCGTGTGTCACAGGGTGACTGTTTGCCATCTCTGGTACAGAGGAACCAAATCAGTTATGAGTGATTCACTACAATTCTCACTAAATACATTTGTACCATTTTTAAAATAATTGATATTGTGATTTGTCAACGTTGGTGAAACATTTTTTCGCAGCAATAATTATTTGAATCACGATGGTGGGCAGTTTGCAATATTAACATTACTCGGAATTCCTTAATTCCCCACTGCAAAGGCTTCCTAGACTAGCAAACAGATACGAGCAACTGGACGTCTTTGCCAACAACTTTATAACATTCAAACATATTTTAAAAGGTGTATATTGAAAGATTACTAGTATTTGTCAAATTGGACTTAAATAATTGATTTGTATTTGATTGTTGATTGAGTGAGATAACTAACTGTCATGTAAAATTTTATATAAATTACAATTATTTTATGTAAAAAACTAACTGTTATGTAAATTTTTTATTATAATATGACTTTCTAAGCTTGTGCTATTGCTTTTCACTCTATATTATTACTTTTTTTTGTTTTTGAATTTCTATTATATTATGTTTTCCTTATGCTTCTGCTTGTTATACGTAAACTTGGTTTTTACTTTATATTATATTTATCTTTAAATACTTGTATCTGTATTTTAAGTTTTTTTTTTCCACCTAACTTTCCAGAATAAATATTAGTGTGTATGGCTCTAGGTCACATTTATACGCAAGTGTCGACTCTCACTGTAAAATTGAATATACATGGGTTTGAGGTTTGAGTACTTGCGTCTTTCTACAAATATACTAATAAAGATCTCAAAATATTGGAATATATTTTAAGAACTGCACAAAATTTTACAAACCTGCACACTTATAAAGTCCTCTTCACTTCTCTTGTCAGACCTCAGGTTGAATATAACTCGATCATTTGGTCGTCTGACTATGTTAATCATTCGACGGCAGTTGAACGAATCCAAAAAAGTTCTTAAGATTTATTAATTACAAATTAAATATACGCTTGGAGGATATCAATTATGAATATCTTTTCAGTCATCTGCAACTATTAAACTTGTCTGTGAGACGTACCGTGACAGACTTAATTTTCTGTATAGGATCATAAATAACATGATTGATTGCCCCCAGATTGTTAGTCTGATCTACTTATATGCACCATCGAGATCAAGAGACAGTGCAATATTCTATTTTAAAGGAAATATCAGAAAAAATGCATTAGCAAACTCCGTAATCCTCAGATTACACTCATTAGGGAATGAACATGCGGAGGTGGTCGACATTTTGCTCATAGTATAACTTTGTATAGGATTAAATTGAAACAATTCTTTACGTCTCAACTAAATGTAAGGGATAAATAAGTTTTTAATTTTCTTCTTCTTGTTTAAACTCCTCTTTTTCACTTATGTTTTTAATTTACTCAAATTTATTATATGTACTTCATCCTGTACTTTATCCTCTTAATGTACTGTAATCTTTATAACTATCTGTCTTTTGTGGTTTTTACTTATAACTATAACCTTGTACTTGAATCTTCTTAACTATACATCTGTCGTATGTGATTTTTTATTGTATATTTTGTAAATGGATGGGCTCTCATATATTATAGAATTGACTTTGTGATTGAGTTTGGCCTTTTTCGACTGCTTATGCTACATATTGTATTATTAATTAAGATTTTGATATATTAGATTTTCTTTTTTTTCTTTCTCATTGTTATATAATTAGATTACACTACCTGTATTGTAAATGGTTATCCCTCACCACACACAAGAATCATAATTCTTTTTTGGTGAGGTGAGGAACACAAAAAAATATATGGATTTGTAAACATTGTCTATGTATGATTGTAAAAATGTCAATGACTATGTCATCGAGTCCAATTCAGAGAGTAATATAATAGATTGTACGACCAAGGCATCCCTTACCGACAGCCTACGATTTCCGTTCACTTTAATTCTTAATTATCATAGAAATAATCCAATTTCAGTACAAATGTAGCAATGTTTTGGTATGGCACCCGCGAGCCATGGCAGTCATGAATCATCAATTAAGTCACTCCGTCGCATGTGGCTGCACATCATTTCTGATGGTGTTGTGTTTTTCTACGAGCTTCGAATTACTGTCGCAAGTACCAGAAACCAAAGGTGATGATGTTCACGATTACGTTCTTGGAGATAATCATTTCTTTTTAAAAAAAAGTTTGGCCAGTCTGATATAAAAAAAAAAAAATAATAATAATTTTGCCAATATTTTGCCAAAATATTATTTAAACTATAATTTTCAACATTTTTTTGGGTCATTCTATGATTTTTTAACATAACAATTGTGGAGCTCCGAGATGATGAAATGCCAATAAAACATATTTTATTTATTATTTATTCGAATTATTGAAGCTTACAATGCATGAAGATGTTTTACAAAGAAAAAGATTAAAGCGTTTGAATAATATCTAATCCATACATCTATTAATTACTTACAATAATATCTATAAAATTACTTACTTAAAGGTGATGTTTCTTTTTCTTCTTAATTTCTTAATTTTCTTATATACACTTAATCCTCTTAATGTATTGTAATATTTATAACTATCTGTTATACATACAATTTTTGACTGAAAAATAATTAAATATATTTATTCTAGACGTACCTAAATTTTAAAAATTTACGATTTTATATGATCTTAATATAAAACAATATTTTGTCAACCACAGAGGATAAAATTTATACAGAGATGAACTAAACTAATTGTTTAGTAAACAAGGCACATTTTTTACAATTTGCGTATTTTTATAAAAATTTCCATAGCGAGTCTCATAAGTAAAATTAATTTTTTTATGAATATTTAGTTTTATAATTGTTTAATAAATTACAAGCTCGTGGTATTTATTTTAAACAAGGCGAACGTATTGGCATCAGACTTGGTCCCAAATTATGGACAAGGAATTTACGTTAGTTCATGTCTAATTATTTTGGTTACGTTGTTAACCACTGTATTTACTGTTTTTTCATACATAGTCGACTTTTAAAAAGAGGTAAGATGTGTAATTAATAAAGTTAATAACTGTGAAACAATGGTATATGTTTGTGTACTACACAAATATATTAAACTTTTTTCTACTATATTATTACCGTCAACATTACATAACAAAATCCATAATTTTAAACAAAATCATACTTATCATCTTATTTTATCGAAATATAAAAATTTCGATGTCTGTCGGTCCATGACTTGCCGTAACTATAATTTAAGACAAATAATAATTAGAGTGTGACACGCAACCAGCGCACGTGCCAGGTTACACACAAGAGTCGTTAAGCCACAGTAATTAACACCGTTAATCGATATATTATTAAATAAGTGGGTGGGTACTTCCATATTCCAAAAAAGATTATCTGTAGATATTCAATATATTATGGAAAAATTGCCAAACACACATTAATTACTCATTTAATTGTTTTACCATACTCGTAGTTATTGTAAAGGAAAATTAAAATTTTGATAATATTCAAATCATTACTAGGTATTTTCATTTATCAAAAATAAACTAATTTTCTGTTACGATTGTCGATTGTTTTTAAAATTTTACAATTTATAACTAGCTAACCAACCATCACGGTGTTTCACCGAAGAGAGAGACGGAGAGGATATAAACCCTAAAAGCTCTTCCATCCTGGCCCACTATTCTTGCCTCTTTCACTTTTATACACCGCATCATGCATGCTTTTAACTTTCAAGCTTTTAACAGGGCCTTCCACCAATATTTATTTATTCCGATCTGTTACATGCGAGTACCTCGCGGACGTTCTGTGTTGCCTATAACACTCGACTCAAAACACTTTCTGTACATAACTAACTAACTAACTAACTAACCATCACGCCGTTTCCCCGCAGGGGTAGACAGAGGGGATTGAACGCCACACTCTTCTATCCTGGCACACCACTTTTGCTTCGGCAACATTCATACATCTTCTCATACAAGTTCTACGGTTGTTGCGGCTTTTAACGGGGCATTTTGTTTCCGTCTTTATAAAATGATGTTCATCGTACATATATATGTTTTATTTATTTATTTAATTAAATTGTATATAATGGTGTTAATTATATATCATGACAACATATTTGAAAAACAGAATGAGATTATTAACGCTTAGGCACCCACATTTAATAGAGAATTTAATTCTCGTGTTTAAAAGTGGTATATATACATGGTTAATGTAATCATTAGTAGCATTTTATTCGTATAGTGAAAAAATATATAATGAAAGACATTAGATGAAGTAAGTAAGATATATACAAGGAAAAATTAGATTAAGTAAGCAAGACAAGAAGACATTAGATTGTAAGACATTAGATTAAGTAAGTTATGTGTTAATTAATGTATATGCAAGACACTGTGCCGCTTCATAAAACTCACTGTAGTAGCGAACAATACTTTATGGATCTTTATGGAACTCCGACAAACCAAAAAAGCTCGGTGTATCAAACATAAAAATTTCATTGTCCATCCGTCCGTCCGTCCGTCTGTCTGTCCTCGTAACTTGTAACGTGTAACGTCCGTAATTATGTTCGAATTCACAGCTAAAAAAAACAAATTAAACTGCCGGAGATTGGGCTTGAACCCCGGGCCACCAAACCCGAACCGGCCGGAGTAATATGCGTCAACGCATATTACTCCGGCCGCCTCTCCGTGGAGCGCCAAAAATATGCTATACATATTTACAAGGGCTTGGCAAATGTTCCGTAATTTTTGATGGGTAGCAGCTAGTTAAGATACACATGCTTATTTTTGAGCATGCTCATTTGCATGCATTAGCTCATTCTAGCTATCATTAGCTCAAAACTAGCATACTCTAAGAACTGTACACGCTTGCTCGTTATTATCGTGCTTATTTTATGCATGCTCATAAATGAGTATGCTCAAAGCTAACAATTAAACACACATGATTATTACTGACATGCTCTTGTCATAGAATAGAGACGCTATTGTTAAAAATGGAAACTTTGCAAACTGAAATATGAAATTCAAGTGAACCAATAAATCAAAACAGTTCCCGAGTTTCCATCCGCACATTTTTGATTTTATTTTTATAATTTTTACTCTAAGATTTGAATCATTCATGTCTTTTAATAAAGTTTCATAAATATTATTTCTTGATATATTATTTTTATATATCGGTGACCGAGTATTCCACAGAGATTCGTGATTCCTATAATAAGTGACGAAAAGTAATGTTTTCTCATCTCCCCAGCGCGCCATCTTTGTTTCATCTGTCGCGGACTGAGAAGATGGCATCGATAATCGATACTAGCCGCGAATGACATTGGCATGCTCATATGCAAGCCTGTTCACACATGCTCAAAAGATACCCCTTCCACCCGCAAATCCAATAAGCATGCTCACTACTAGCAATGTGCGTACACACATGCTACTAATTAGCAGGAGCTCAAGAAGGTCAAAACTGCGCATGCTCACGTGCCACTAATAACAATAATTAAGCAAGCCATAGCGTTGTTGATTCGGCGAGCGTATGAGGCAGTGCACAGCTTTGTTTGATCAGCGGATAAAGAATTTGATGTCCTCGCGCCGATTACCATTAGTTTTTTCCATAAAGGTTTCCATAATTAAAAAGAGACAATATAGAAGGTCAAAATTTTTACGTTAATTTACCAAGCTGCCGTGGCGAAATTGGATAACGCGCCATTCCCGGATAACGTGGAGGTCCGTTGGTTCGAGTTAAAGGTGCGTCGTTCGCGAACGAACCGGCTCAGTGAACCGGATCTTTATCAGCTCAACGCTCAATCAGATCAATCAGCTCATCATGGGGATGGGTAAAAAATATCGATATTATATATTTTGTCGCGATATATCAAATATCGATATTTTATTTTTGATATATCGATATTTTTTCTGGAATATTCGATATTTTTTTGGCGACCTTTTTTTTTGTTCATTGTTTTGGCGATCTTTTTCATTTTATTTTTGGCGACCTCTTTTCGGTTAGCTCTTTCAGTATGTCCTTTTCCGCGGTCTTTTTTAGGTTACCTTTTTCATTTTTTCAAAAACCCCTCAGATTCAGATCAGCTCAGCTCAGATTCAGATCAGCTCAACTCAGGTTCAGATCAAATTGAGCCGGTTCACTGAACCGCTTCAGTTTTAATGATTGAGCTGATGAGCCGGGTCAGTCAGGTGAGACGGATCGCCCACCACTAGTTCGAATCCCGGTAGCAGCTAAAATATTTTTTCGTTAATTTGATTATTCTGTATGTCTTTTCTAATTGTTAAAATTTATCCGACTAATCTCATTGTTTAATGACACATATGTGTAACTACAACTAGATGAGTCATATTCGGTGCTCACCTCCCCGGCAGTAAAATGATATTGGTTAGTCACTCGGAGAATGATCCGTGCCCGGCAGTTGACAGATTTGAGTCACTTCGCGTTAAAAACAATTACATTGTTTCAATTTTCAGCGAGAAGTGATAATCACTGGTTCCCAAAACTAAAACCAGCTGAGATACTGCGGAGACAAAAGTTGAGGCATCGGAATTAATAAAACGAGTATACTTTATATCACTAATCTCATCAATGAGGTGAGATCGGTGAGTTACTTACGTGTGATTTTTACATTTGTAATTAGTTTCAAATACAATTCAACTAAAAATTCTCGTATCGCTGATAAAATTAAAAAATTATATAATTTCATAACACAAGGAGTTCAGGTTAGGTATATTTATAATAATATTATTTTTTTCAAAATTTGATCTGTATCTACTGGATTCTTAACAATGAATCGGATTTCTTTATAGAGATTTATTTTATTTTTAAAATTAAGTAAATGTTGTACTTACAGTATCGGTAGCATGATTTCACTTTAATCTTGTTTATGTATTAGACAAATCAATATGTTTTATTTAATAGAAAATATGTATATATTCGTAAATAATATATTGTTACGTGGCGTGGCTCGCTCGAAAAATGAAATGGCACAACTCGTAAAATAAATCTTTTATTATCGCTTGTACATTATCTCTCACATTTTACAATCGCTCGCAACGCAATACTCCTGCTATTTTTTATTCAAACACAAAAGAACAGCTCTCTTTTGTTTTTCTACTCGGGTAAGAACCCTTCCATTTCTTCGCTATTTATTAATCATGTTAGTTCTTATTTCAACCACTGGGCATACCGGCCTGCCGTTCTGCGCATGTGACACTTTTCTATGGAACTGTCAAATGTCAACGAACAGCTCGTTACACAGCCTCCCTCTCTCAATACTGTTCGTCCCGAACAGGATCATTGTTGTCCCCATGAGATCTCCAAATTCCCATGCTGCCACACTCCAATACACGAGCGCGTGTTCTCACATCTATCTCAATCGTCATTGATTCATTTTCTTTTCAGCTTATCGCGTGCCTCAATTCGCTTCTTCGTTGCACGGAACCTCTCTGCTTCCTCGAACATTTCTTTTTTTTTAAATCCTCAGCAAAAATGATTAGCACTCCAGATCGATACTTGGAAGTTCCATCCACCTGGGTCAAAGACGAGCACGCTACGCTTGCCCTTTGAATTTGTGTTGAACTCGTAAGCCCGCGCCGCCACAGTGAGCTCATTGATGATCTGCAGCACGTTGAGCTTGACTGTCCTGACCACATTCCTGATAGCTTGTCGCTGAGAGTCACTGAAATAATCTGTCATAGCCAGAACTGCTTCCTTCACACTCTGGTCCACGTATGCTTCGGTCGTCTGTTCGATCTCGTCCAACACCATAGGACTAATTTCATCAGGAGAGATTTTCTTGTTCTCCCCTTTGTACCCTACTTGCACCATGGGCTTGTCCTCCACGGTGACTACGCAGAAGGGCAAGGGCTCCATGTCCTCCTGTATCTTGAGATTGGTGAACTCGCGCTGCTCGGCGTCGAACACAGTATTGCTGAGGTCCATCGCAAACTGGTCCTCGGCCACATTTTCCATCGTCACCTGGTCCTCAGCCGCATTTTCCGTCGTCACCTGGTCCTCGGCCGCATTTTCCACCGCCA
>JADDOH010023552.1:0-55423 GCA_016648135.1 Agrypnia vestita | reverse complement strand
ACAATATTTTACTTCGGAAAAGAAGCAACGTAAAATAACGTAAGTGTTACATACGATAATTTTCTTATGTTATTTTCTCACGCATATTATCGTAAGTGTTACATACGATAATTTTCTTATGTTATTTTCTCACGCATATTATCGTAAGTGTTACATACGATAATTATCTTATGTTATTTTCCAACGTATGTTATCGTAAGTGTTACATACGATAAAATTATCTTATGTTATTTTCCAACGCAAATTATCGTGTTAAGTGTTACGTACGATAGTAAACTTCGTAAAAAATATGTGATTGTTTGAGATACGATAAAATACGTCCGAAAAAAACTTATTTATTGCAAAATATTTTTTTTCTTCCTTGGAAATAAAGATATAATCAAATACATATGAAATACACAAAAAACTAAAAATCGTCGATTTGTGGGTTACGATATTATACGTAGGAGACATGTAAGGGCGCGATTCCAGATTTTTAACGTCCTGGCCCGTGAAACGGTCGCGGGCGAAACCTATTGTCATAAAACTATTCATTATCAAGGTGGCGAAATGTAAATATTACTATTTTCTACATCAATTGAAGCACTAATCTAGCAATGTATCTTTTCAGATCGTCCAAACATCCTGGTCGTACTTTACCTTGATGCACAGCTCGGGAGACTAAACTGCCCGAATCAAATTGTAAAAATATTTTTTGTTTTTTCTGCTTAATTTGAATATTGACTTACTTACTTCATATTATTCCAAATTTTCAATAGTCTCCTCTTAAATTCCTTGCCCTTAATTTGTCACCACTTTGTTGTAGTGATGGGCCCGCTCTGTACTCACTACTACAATGTAGTACTACACTACATTGAAGTGCACACTTCGCACATTTTGATGTGTAGTGCACACTACAAACTACAAACACCAAAGTTATTGAAAGTATAAACTTCAAATAGTACACTACAAAGTACATACACTACAAAGTACATACACTTCAAAGTTATCGAAAGTATGAGAAACACATTTTAAATAGTGTATTTTTTACGTGAAATTTTTGGAAAGTTGATGTAGATATATGAAGAATTTTCTGGAATCTGTAACAACCCCCCCCCCCATGGTTTGAAAAATTTTGGGAGTTATGAAAAAATTTTTGGGAAGTTGATGTAGCTAAACGGAGAAATCTTTGGAAACTGTAACAACCCCCCCCCCCATGGTTTGAAAAATTTTGGGAGCTATGAAGAAATTTTTGGGAAGTTGATGTAGCTAAACGGAGAAATCTCTGGAAACTGTAACAACCCCCCCCCCCCCCATGGTTTGAAAATTTTTTGGAATCGAACGAAGAAATCTGTCTGGCGACCTTTTTTTTTTTTAGGTCGCCAAATGTTACTTTGGAGAAAATATCGTCATTTATTAAAATATTTTTGTCGTTGACCTTTTTTATTTTTTTTTTTAGCTCGCTAAATTATTATTTGGGAAAAAAATACTTCATTTCATTTAAAAATTTACTTCACTATTACTTCATTTCATTACTTCACTTCATTAATACTACAATTACTTCATTTCATTACTTCACTTCATTAATACTACAATTACTTCATTTCATTACTTCACTTCATTAATACTACAATTACTTCATTTCATTACTTCACTTCATTAATACTACAATTACTTCATTTCATTACTTCACTTCATTAATACTACAATTACTTCATTTCATTACTTCACTTCATTAATACTACAATTACTTCATTACTTCACTTCATTTACTTCACTTCATTTCGTAGTACTACAATTGTAGTGTACACTTTGTAGTCTTCAAACTGGTGAACGTGTGTGTGTTGTAGTCTTCATTTTGAAATGAAGTTTTTCCCTTCGCTACTTTGTTGGCCTTGTCTGATAATATTATTACGAACTTGTGAATTTTGAAACGCTTATGAAAAGGTTAAACTAAATAGTCTAATAGGATAATGAGGTAAATAATATGTACCTACTTTATTTCAAGATGACGTTTTACATAAAAGGCTTGCTCTGAATCATTTTTTTAAAATATAGACCAACAAAATGTATAGACATGAACTAAAATAAATTTCTTGGTACGCTGTTTGGTTCCACGCCTGGTTTGAATACGCTTGTTTAAAAAAATACTACGAATAAAGGTTCAAACTAAACATACTCATAAAAAGTATAAAGCCTCTGTAGATGTTTTTACTTGAAGCAACTCGATTTGGAACGAAAATTTTAAAAACAACGTCTTTTATAAAAAATACGCCTTACAAGTAGATATGTACAAGGGGATTTAATTATACAAGAAAGTCCTAGTCAGTAGTGAAGGGTGAAGGCGGACATTCTTCCGCTGTAACTCATTCCCCTCTCGTAAAGAACTAGTTTAGTTCACTTATGTACCTACATACTTTGTACTCTGTAATTATAACGTAGGTGTTACAATGAGTAGCTTGTTGGTCTTGTAGTTAGGACTCTCGCCTCATGATCCAAAGGTCGCGGGTTCAAATGTCACTCCAGATCACCAAGTTAGTCCTATTTTCATAGCACAAGCGTTTAGTTTAGTTTGAAAATAGTTAGAATATTGATGTGACACGTATTCCATCTTCGTGTTCGCATCTCTATTTAAAAAAAATAAATAATAATGTCAAGAAGATTTATTATTATTTATATTTATTTATTAGAAATATCTTAATATTCATAAAAAAACTCCAGATTGCAATGACTGGTTTGATGTAATAAATATTTATATTTTTTTTTTTTGTAGTCAAATATTTATATAATAAATAATAAACTAATGATGTAATAAAATAAACACATAAACAGGTCTGACATTACGATCCATGTATGTGAAACAAAATATTGATGTACCTATAATTTAAAATGGTTTATATGCCATTACTGGTGTAGAAAAGTGATATAGCACCATCGCATATGTAGACATCAAAACACAGGACGCAATTTCCGCTTCAAAGGTCTCATCATAGAAATGCAAAAATTGTAAATGTAAATTGTTATTCTCATTAGCGACATCTGTGGGGATTTAGGGGAATGAAAATGGCTTTGTACAGGCCGCATGGAAAAGGTGCTTATTACTCATATATGAAAGCTTTCCACGCAATTTGAACATATATACAACTTCCAAAAAATGAATAAGCATGGTATATTCTATCATGGGTGGAAATGGCGAATGTTACAATTGTGTACAAGTGATCACTTAAGCCAACCATAAAAAGATAGGTCATAAGTCCTATTACACCCAAATGACTTCTATACCTACTTTCCCATAATTAAATTGTTATTTGTTAATACTTAACCAAGTAATAACAAATAAATGACAATCTTGTTATTTTCCATGCTGCCGAGTACGTATACAATTCAAACTCTGTGTTCAAAGGGATTCAAAGTTAAATTTTGTATGACGTATTATTTTCACAATTTCACATATTTTTTAAAAATATTTTTCGGCCCCGGTTTGGTAGATAACAAATTGAATTTCGACATTTTTCGTTGTATGAGCATACCTGAATTGAAGAAATATTGACACTTATAATATGGGAGCGTTCATGAACAACGTGACCTGACCAAAGAGAGAGGGGGGGATAGAATGCTACCCTGGGCTGCATGAGGGGTGGGGGGGGAGTCAGAGTCGAGCTGCATAATGCTTTGATTTGTTTTATTTAGCACAATTAAAACGGGAATGCAATACATAAATCTGCGCAGCAAAAAAGTAGTTTTGGTAAAAGAGAAAAGAGCAAAAAATCTCTTGTGGAATTAATAAGAAAAAACTATGTTCCATTCGGGGGGGGGGGGGGGGATCAATTATAATAGAGCGTGTTAATTTTTTTTTCTCTTTTCAATCACTATGTTTTATTAAGTATGTTTTTACCTAGGTATTGCCGTTTTTTTTAAATTATATTGTGTTATGCAGGGTAAGCATAGCTAGTAACAAAAGCTTCCGGGAAGTCTTCTTCGTTCAATTTATTTTCTAAATTGAACGAAGAAGACAATAGAAAATATTATTAACACTTTGGGTAAAATTTTAACAGTTTAAGTGTTAAGAGATTTCAAAGACTACGTTTTTTTTTCAATATTTCTAACCTATGTTCTGTGAAACGTGCGAATGTCATTAAATGAACTTATATCGAATGTTAGAAATTCATTTGATTTGATTCAAGTCAAATAAAATGCATAAAACCGAGGAGAATATAACTAAAATTTTTTGCACGGTTTTTTTATTTTTTTTTGCCTTTTTGTCTTTGATACAAATCAAATAATTTTATTGGACTCGTATCTAAGCTAATAATTTTTCGTCGTACGATATAAACACAAAGTATACAATTATGCAAAGTTGAACTAAACCCCTCCTTCAGGCGAGGGGACTGGGGCACAGCGGAAGCACGTTCCCTGTCGCATATATTCAAGACATATTTATAATGCTGTTAAAGATTTTATTTTTAAACAAAACCATTTTTTTACAATAGACGTTGTCTTTTTTAATTTCGTTCGAAACCGAATCACTTCATGTAAAAACGTTATTTTGTAATAAAGCGCGACTTATTTACTTAAAAATTATATTTTTACAGAGTATTTTGTCGGCCTTTTCATAATTATTACAAAATTGAAAAGCTCGTAGTATTTTTTTAAAATAAGTCATACATATTGGTAAAACCACAGCGTGGGCCAAGAAATTTCCGTTAGTTCGTGTCTTGAATGTTAAAATTATTTATGAGGTATGTGAATACAAATCATTTTCACGGGAACCTAGCGTTTGATAAAAGATAAGTCAGCAATATTGAGAAAAAATGGCAAATTTTAACGTCGCTTATCTTCTTAACTTAAAATTTCACTCAAAGAATAAAGCATATACAAAGTATAAAGAATATTCAAAATTGAATGAAGAAGAGTCCTGCGATAATTTTGCTACTACCTGCGAGATACTCTGCACACATGTATAATAGTAGGTACAGTACATAACTTTATATCATCTTCTTCTTCTACTACTACTTCTTCTTATAATCACACAGCACTCTTCCACCGCTCTCTCACAATTACAGGATTTTGTCCACAGAGGTTACATTTCATATTTTATCCACAATATTAATTAAGATAAATTATAGACGTATCACAGAGACAAACCATGGGAAACGTGTATGGAAGTCTTTTTATAGGGTGGCACAGGGCTTATGATCTTTATGAAGAATATCATGTACCAATACATCAAAACAGAACACTTTAAAAATATAAAGTATCATCACCATCTGCGAAATCTATGTTATGATGATGAAGAACTTATAGATGCCTCTAGCATAGTTCTTTCGAATATATATTATATGAAAGAAACTGATTTAGAACATATACTCAATGTCCAAAAATTTGATAACGTGTGGTTGTACTTATGGTGGAATTAGTGAATGTTGCATTATGTTAAGTGATTAGTTAAGCCAGCTTATACAGGTCATAAGCCCTGGGCCATCCTACAAAGGCTTCCGTACACATTCGGCGGTTTTCTGAAAATAGCAATACTGCCATTTCTGCATCCTGACTGTTATTATATAACATTGTAATGCCGTCAATGTTGACGTTTTAAGTTTGACTGTTTTGAAATTGATGAATTCAAGTAAACAAACATTAATCTATTCCAAATTTTATATATAATAAAGTAATAAAAATAATAACTTTAACGTTGTAGAGCTTTCTGAATGATTAAATACATTAATTTCGAAGCTGTCAAACTTAAAACGACAACATTGACGGCATTACAATATTATACAACAACTGTCAAGATATATAATTCTCGGCAATATTGCTATTTGAAGAATGCTGCCGATTTTCCATATAAATAGCTTCATCTCTGTGGGATTTATATAATTGATCTTAGTTTAAGAATTTCTATTTGGAGCCACACAGGTTCATCCCAAGATCCTCTCGAATGACGTCATTCCTGACGACTGTGACTGCTTAACTTACCCCGCTAGAGTATTCTGACTTGAAGATGGCCAATTTTGTCTTGCTGTTGCTCTGCTTTTCTTCTTACTGGGCTGTGCAGCTTCGTCAGCTACCCTAGAACGCTGCACGCTTTACTCAATTTCTTTTTCCTGTCTTGGGTCATTTCAAAATAGTATTCCGAGCATAAATTTTTGTCTATATATAAGATACGCATATATAATTTATGTATATGGATATATTGAAAATGTTAAAATGACGCATCTGTAGTTGTGAGACTGCTATATTTACCAAAATATTAATTATCGCTGTTTTAATAAATATTTTTCTGGCTAAACGTGAGTTTTATTAGTCCCTTTGCTTTTTTTTTAACCGTACGAGCGCATCTTTGAAAATGTTTCAATGCCAATTATTTCCTTTAAACATCCCACACAATTTAGTATCGTTTGATAGTTGAAATTCAAAACAACGATAACATTGAACAAAAAGCAAATATATGAACGGACAATAGTGAATTCAAATCCTGTTTTCGATTTCTGAAAATTGAAAAAATATATAATATATAATAACGTTGCATTCCAGCTCTCAACAAACAAATAATTGAGGGACCTCGCAATAAGGATAGCTATTAATACACTGGTACACTCTGTGTATTATACACTTTCCGGGTTTAAAAGTTGTGAAACACGAGACAAAAAGAAGAAGGGAAAAATACGTCAAAAAAATTTATCGACATCACGAGTAGAGACATAGACCCGAATTCAGAGTCAATACTTAGATGATTTAAAGGTTAAGGTACGCCTCTATATCTATGCAATTTTATAACGCCATACTTCTATCCTAGCCATACTAGGTACGACCCTTGCCGCAACTACTTAAACGTCATCATTAGAACATGTGTCGATTGCCAAGGTTTCCGCCGGAACATATTAATATCTACATGTCTATTATATATTTATAAAGCTATCTGTCGGTGCCGTGATATTTATGAAAATATGTACTTCTTACAGATGGAAACTTTATAACGAAAGCAGTAATAAAGTATTTTCCCTGTAATCAATGGAAATATGAAGTAGGTGTAACAAAATTCCCTTACAAGAAAATATTATTTCTTTTATTAAAGGCTAACTGCGCTTCTTATAAAATCTAAGGATATATGAAAATATTACTTATGTTGAAAATTCAAACACTATAAATTTTCCCAGTTAAAAAAACGTGCGGTACGTAAAAATATTATAAAAGCAATAAAGTTTTAATTTTTTGAACACTGACGTTATTTATTGCAAAGAACTCCATTATTTTAAATATAAAAATTTAAAAAACACAATGTTTTTTATGAGAGTTCAATATTTTATTAGTCTCTTACAGGACGATCGTTTCGGCTGTTTAGGCCATTATCAACTGATAACAGCAACTGCTGTTAACAACAACTGATAACACTGAGCAACAACTGATAAACTGGCCTAAACAGCCGAAACGATCGTCCTGTAAGAGACTAATAAAATATTGAACTCTCATAAAAAACATTGTGTTTTTTTAATTTTTATATTTAAAGCAACAAAGTTTTCTAGTTTACTTACAAACTTTTCTACCTCTATAATTATAATTCTTTTCTTATTAAGTGGTGCTCTGTCGTAACTGCGATCGTGGACTTTAGAGCTTAAAGAAGAAGAATAATAAAAACTAAAGACGTGCTTTCGTTTGAAATTTGATCGTTTAATATATCCGATACCTATTTTCTGCCAACCAAGATTCTATTAACAAAGATTTATATTTTCATAAAGAATTTTCAAAATGTATTGTATACACATCTGGCTCAACACAATATACGAGTAGGTACAATATGGGATCAGATTCTATGGAGTTCCACATGTCGCATCACATTGAGATCTTAACTATTTTTTTGGTCTGATGTAGGATAATCGCGTAGTGATAATCTTTGTAAGTGATTATACGAACATATCGAGAAGATGCCTCACTGCGATACCTCGCGGTTGCGGTTTAGCTCGCTACCTCGATGTCACCTCCATGTAAAACAAACGTAGTAGATACGCACGCACATGCTCACTGCGATACATCGCGGCTTACATGGAGGTTTACCTCGATGCTTACGTGAAAACAAAATATTTTGTTTTTACATCGCGGTGAGGATGTGATCTGGCTCGTGATTGGTCAAATTCGTCTCAGCTTATCGTATTGTTATGAATATCTTTTGACTATTATAAACATGTGGGACCAGCATTCGGATGAATATCCCAAGCTAATTGTTTATATTTAGCGTCAATGAAATCTTTCAAATCGATTCATTTTTATATTGTTCATATTATCGTGGTTCATTGACCGAAGACATATATTTTATTATTGTAGGCTTTAACCAAATTGCCGCCAACCCTTTGTCTTGAAAAATAATATAAAATCGATGGAGCAAATATTATACATTTTAATAAATAATAAAAGGTGTCGTTATCATTTTTAATCTTGTATCTATTTAAACTGTACAAGAAATATTACTTACCTATCAGTTTATTGTTTTTATTTGATGATTCTACACAGTGCCACTTCCGTTCGATTGTTTAATTGTGCGAATTGAATTATGGATAGGTAGGTGCTAATTGAAAGCTATATTTTTTACTTGATCAAAATTGTAGTTTAGTGTTTGTACTTTAATACCTACATACATATGGTATTCGAGAGAGACGAAAGAGTGACTAAGTGTGATGTAATTATAAACAACGAATGCTTAGAACAAGTGAACGAGTTTGTAAGTGATGGTATTCGAGAGAGACGAAAGAGTGACTAAGTGTGATGTAATTATAAACAACGAATGCTTAGAACAAGTGAACGAGTTTGTGTATTTGGGAAGTATGTTTAGTAGATACGGCAAGGCTGAGAATGATATCGAAAGGAGAGTAACTGCGGGAAACAAAGTTAATGGTGCACTAAATGCAATTATGGCCAATAAGAATCTGTCAAAAGAAGCAAGACTAGCGGTACATAATGGCGTTCTAGTGCCAACCCTTATGTATGGAAGTGAAGCCTGGAATTGGCAAAAGAGGAATGAAAGTAGACTGAATGCGGTTGAAATGCGGTCACTAAGACGCTTGTGTGGAAAATCTTTGGTCGATAGAGTGAGGAATGAACAAATGAGAAGTGAATGCAATGCTGGCTGTAGTGTGGTAGATAGAATAAAGAAAGGAGTGCTGAGATGGTTTGGTCATGTGGAACGTATGAACGAGGAAAGGATGGTTAAGAAAATATATGAGGCGAATGTTGAAGGCAACAGGAATAGAGGGCGTCCGCGAAAGACCTGGCACGATCAGGTACTACAAGTATTTGAGGATGGCCCTGTTAAAAGCCGCAACAACTGTAGAACGTGTATGAGAAGATGTATGAATGTGGCCGAAGCAAAAGTGGTGTGCCAGGATAGAAGAGTGTGGCGTTCAATCCTCTCTGCCTACCTCTGCAGGGAAACGGCGTGATGGTTAGTTAGTTAGTTAGTTAGTTATGTGTAACCGGTTAAAATAACGGTTTGACCATCACTACCGAAAACTGGTAGTGGGTAGACAACTGGATGCACCGATAGGATCAAGGATGCTACTGATTACCCTATTACGATGGCTCTCCAAACTGCGGGCTGTGAACATGTAGAGGCGAATCACATGGTCATTAACCAGGGACCTATTTATTCTCTGAGCGCGAAGTAATCGCATGAAAGAGGAGAAATTCAGGGAATCGCGTTTTCATTTTCAGATATACATTTATTTATTTATTTCTTTTAAATTTATTTATACATATAAATGAAGGTAGTTGCTTCACTAGACAATGTCTGTTCTGAAGCAACTACCTGCACAGTTTTTTTTTTTTAAGTTTGAACATTAGCAAGATATAATATATATAATACACATATATATACACATACATACAAATATACACTCATATACATCTACATATATATACATATACATACACACACACACATATATATATATATATAATATTAGAAATAAAATTTATATATTGTCTGTATGAAATAAAACACGAACAAAAGACTATATATTAAAGAATTATACATTTAGACATTGTATATAGGGAGTAAAATCATTCAAACAGAAGCCAACAAAGCGGTTACCAAATGTAGGCAGACTACAAAATGAAAGCAATGTGTCATACATGACAGCTTTAATTTCATTGCAAAACAATTTTGTGACTATATTAATATGTATAAATTATATATACATATAAATTACATACATATAAATTATCGTACGCACAAAAATGCTCGGGCTTACCTGAAAGATTACCGTGAGAATACGTAAATACTAAACTACACTTCTTTTTTATATTTGAGATAATCACGCGATGTGTCTATCACGAAAATATATAACAACGTAACATCTGATCCTCTTAAAGTACATTTTATTTTTATACTTCTTAACTTTATACGTAACAGTAATATGGCGAATAACCAATTTTCTGCGTCGCTAAACAGCTCGTACATCCTCTCGCTCTCGATAAATGGAATGTTCACATCAATGTCAGCGTATCCCACTTTTCTGCTGAGTACATCGTATTGCTAAATGGTTTACATTTTAAATTTCGCATCTGAAATAGAACAGAAATTGTATCGGCATTTTTTGATATATTTTCTTTGATAGAAAAATTATTATTACAGATATTCGAAAATATACAATTATTAATATAAGTTATCGAATTATTGTTATGCTCAATAAACAATTTCATTTTAAGTTACATGTTTTTTATTATTATTTTATATTTAAAAAACCTTTTCTATCTTTTAACTTTTTATTTACAACGTTTAATTATTCAAGAACACATTCATATTTGTGAAGTTGTAATTTTTCAGAACAAAGTTCTGTGAAATTTTTAAAACCAAATTAATTAATCAATAAGAAAGACATACAGAAAAATCCAATCCACGAAAAAATATTTTGGCTACTACCGAGATTCGAACCCGGGTCACCTCCTTTCCGGGGCCGGTGCTCCGGGTTCGAACCAGGATTCGAATCACGGTAGCAGCCAAAATATTTTTTCATGGATTAGATTTTTCTGTATGTCTTTCTAATTGATTAATTAATTTTGTTTTAAAAACTTCACAGAACTTTGTTCTGAAAAATTACAACTTCACAAATATGAATGTGTTCTTGAATTTAAAATCGGTTGTATCAAATGTGTCCAAATAAAATGAATTAATTGTTTAATTCTGGCGTCCATCTAGCAGTAGTATATATATTTTCTCGTGGATTAGATTTTTCTGTACGTCTTTCTAATTGATTAATTAATTTGATTTAATTATTCATTTTTGTTTTTCTTGAACCTTCCGTAGGTTCTAGATAGGACGCTTCCTGTGAAAAATATTTATAATTGAAATTATTACCAACTTGGCCGGCAGCACGCTGCGCGTATCTTCTATGTTTCTTACATTTCTTTCCATATATTGTATGGAAAGAAATGTAGCGGCCTTTCGCGACTGAAGAGATGAAGCGGAAAACCCGCATAGTGTGGCGACGGTTGAAGAAAAGAGAAAGACTTATAGAAGATGTGAGAGGAAGAAAGTGGATTTGGAGTAAGGGCTGGGGTGTGCGTTGTAAGATCTACAAGGAGTAAATGAGAAAAATAAAACAATGAGAGCGTTTTGTGGCACACAAACCACTACATATATTATAATTGTATTATGGGTTTATCTTAGTCGGCATTTATCATAATCATTATAATAATCGGATTATATATATATATATATGTTCTACTACACCATAGGCTACTCAGTTCCGAATGTGTATCTAAGACGCTCTAAATAACCGGTATTTACATATTTAAATAAGATGTTTTGTATAATGTCATATGTGTATTAAGAGTCGTCATTTAACCGAAGAATTTTAAATATTTAAAACGTTGACAATTTCATAGACAGCCCTGTTAAGGAAACAAACTAAATTATCGTATTGTTATTTTTCCACGTTTACTCTCAATTTTTTAAGTATCTAACGTCACAGCTTCATAGCAAATATTATACTTTAAATGCATTTTTCGTGGAACTGTAAAAAAAAACACATTTTGCAGAAAGTTAAAGAAAGTTGGCCCGTGTATTATGAAGCCATCAAAACTCAAGAGTTTGTTCCAGAAGATTTTTTTAACTGGACAACTTAAATGAGAGTCCTTTGAAACAGCACCTGAGCACCAGCATCAAGTACTTGTTCTGTAAAACTTGAGAACTTTTTTATAAATTGATACACTCGTATCAAATAGCTTTAAAATATTATCAGGACCCTCTATACTATACTATTAAAATATAATTCGTACGGAAGTACCACACTCGCGGCGCACAATGGTTGAAAATTGGAATCTGATCGCGCGAAACTCGAAAACCGAAGATCGTGTTAAAAATAAAATATAAACAGCGAAAAAAAAGTAATTTCGTGGATATTAAAGTCCCACTAATATTTTACTAACTGGCATAAACCCCTCCAGCTTAGTCTGGCAGGTAGCAGCAACAAAAAAAGTTCAATTTTTGTTAGTTGGTTACGAATGCTTTCGTTCTTCGAAATATGAAAATGATAAACTAAGGTAACTATCTATACCTATAAAACTCAATGTCTGTCCTTCTGTCTGTCTCTTTGTCTGTCTGTCTGTTCTCTATACAAATCCACATCGTTTGTCCGATTCGACTCAAATTTTGCATACTTATGCTTTAGGACATTTCAAGGTTTAATAAAAAAAAATATGTTCAATTTTTGTGAACAAATACATAGGAAGTGAATAAACTGTGAAAGTCATAAAAAACCGATTATATAAAGTTTTTAGGTGGTACAATCATGCTTTCCGTGTTTCCCTTGACTTCACAATTATCATCTTAGAGCAGGATGACCAAGAAAAGCGTTTGAAGCGTATCAGTAAAAAGGATACGCTTCAATATGTTACTGAGCAGGTGAGCAGGTTAGTTTCAAAAGCAGCAAGAATGAGCTTAAGGGAGAAGGAAAAAGAGAGGCTCCTGCTATTGATAAAAAAAGGTCACGTGGTATGAGAAAAACGAAAAATAACAGTTAATCAAAATTTATATGTTCTGAGAACATACATATAAAATTACTAAATATTGTCTACAGGGGGATAATTATTAATTTTGATAAATTATAGAAGTTCCACAGAGACGAAGCTATTTACGTAGAAAATTTGTAGGTAAATACAGGTTTCCTTCCTATTACATAGAAAATATATATTTCGTAGCCAATAAAAATACTTCTTTATTTTTTAAAGTGGAATATTAACCAACATTACTTTTAATGTGTATATGATATTCTTTCGGATTTTTAACATGTACGCTAGAATACGCCTGAAAATTATTATTTATAAAATTTAACTCCTTTTATAATATATTTTTAACAATATATGTGTCTTTTCTACTGATTTGGAATGTACGTACAACTTTCAATATTTTGATAATGTGTAAATGTTCTTGCGGTAGAATTGATGAGCGTGGCATTGTGTAGTGTGATAACTTAAACCAGCTCATACAAATCATTAGACCTGGGCCACATATGTAAATGTCTTCGACTATGTGAGACTTTTATAATTTATTTTAGTAAAGATATCAATATAATTTCCTATTTATATGTTTTGATTGTCATTTAAAATAAGCGTAGCACTAATACTACATTTATTTCGTTTCTTATCACTTTCTTTCAGTTTATAATTATTATTTAATGGGTATAAAGTACAAAAAAACAATAAAATAATTTCGCGCGCTGAGATTTTTTCCAACCACTGTGCGGCATTATGTCTATCGCTTGGGTCATTGGTCAATTCGCACGGGTTCGACCTCCTATGGTTTTGTTGCTTATTTATAAGATCCAATGTTTTTGATGCTTCAAAAATTCTCGATAATTATCGACCGACTTCTACAGATTTCTAGTGATATCCAATTTATTGTAAAACGTGTAGTTTGATGTACAATCTTTGATTACGCGTAATTTTTTTCCGCTTCTACCATCACGTAACAATATTATATTTGGGTTGATGCATAAGTTTTGTTGTTTTGGTCATTTACAAAAAAATCTTCAAACTGACGAATGAAATCTGTTTTCAAACTATTCTATTATACGAAGAAAGTTTTTTTTCACTTTATATCAGTATACATTGGTCTGAAGTGTGTCCTTGTGAATTTTAAAAATGTCTATCGATAAATTGTATTTTCATCCCTGTTTACGATTTTCATAAATGCTTTTTCGTGATTGTGGAAACGACCGACCTTTTTATTTATTTTTATAATTTTTACTGACACAAAAGTGATTTTTAAAATTCCGATGTGAGGATATTTGACTGGCGGATAAACCAAGAACCAGGCTTCCGTCGATGTACGACGATGACATGATGAGGGTCATAACTGTCGCTGAACTATGTCAAAATTGTAAAGGAGTTGCGTTGAAGATAGAAGTCAATTAATCAACTGTGGTAGGGCATCTGAAGGGTGCAGAGATGATTTCGATGTGCGACTTTCCGACTCCTCATCAATTGTTTGTTGCCGCGTTTCAGATCGCGTTTAACACGTGTTATTTGAATGCTAGATAAAAGCATGAATCTTTTTTGAACCAATTAGTGACAGGAGATGAAGTAGTTAACAATAACGTGCCTCTAAAAGACATTGGATCAAGCCTAAGAAACCACCACCGATCACTTCGAAAGCCGAAATGCATAAAAAAGGTTTGTATTTAGTGGAATTGCAAATCTTTTATTTATTATGAGTTTCTGTACCATAACCAAACAAATACTACTAATCGGTATTGTGAACCATTGGCAAAACAAGACTCTGCACTTAAAAAGGATAGACCTTATTTGACAAACAAAAAGGAGGTAATTTTTCACCAGGATAACGCTCGACCACATGTGGCCACCAAAGGTGATCTTTGGGTAAGGAAATGAATATTGGTGTTATAAAAAACCCACCTTATTTTTCAGATTATGGTTCTTCCGACTATTACGTATTCAGGTCACTAAATTTTTTTAAATGATACAATATTTGCAAAAGCGCAGCTAAAAACATCGCATTTTGCATAAAAGTCACAGATTTATTACTTTAATTAAGTAAATATGCTTATAAAAATATGAAAGGTTGTTATAATAATCGATGAAAATTATATTATTGATCGATAAAAATAATGGATTTTTTTTCATTTCTCATAAAAAACGACAAAACTTTTGCTTCAACCGAATACATAGGACACATAAATGAATCACATAATATGTGTGGTTAAGTAATAATACATAAGTTTATATTATTCGAACTGATAATATTTCACCATCATTACATCGTACTGTTATGTAAGTATTTGTAAAAGTTGCACACAACTCTTTAGAAAGAAGTTGTGCAAATACAATTTGCACAAAGGTAACAAAACTTAATGGCAATACTAAGTATTCATGGAATACAACTCGGAACAGCAACTTTGGAACTCTAATTGCAGTAGACCACTCATGAAATTTCCAAGTAGATTCACTTGAGCACTCAGATACGCGAATTGAATAACTTATACAGGATAGCTAAAATTTGTCTGCTAAATATATTTTTTGTTTATTTAATTCGATCGAACACAGTATTTTGTCTTCAAAATAATTAAACTCTCTTGAATGAATAATATAAATTTAAGATTTTTTTATCATTTTATCTTCATTTTTATTATTTATATGGTACTTGATAACTTTTTGAGGTGTAAAGAATCTTTTTATGTTTTAAAAATAAAATATGTTATTAATGGAAGTTAATACATATTTTTTTGAATTTTGACTTAAATTTTACAAGTGGAAAATTAATTTTACTAATGTAGTGACTAGTATTTGCACAAAAATATGGAGTGGCTTCGTGCCGAGCAGGTACAAATTTAGACGTCATCCATCGACGTGGCGCGATGCCAAATGGAGTGCCCGTGAATGGGGGGGCCTTATACGTCTCGGTCGGTCGGGTCGCCCGCGCCTTCCCGTTCTAACTCCAGATGCAAGGCATCCATTCAGCACTGTGACAGTCTTCCAGATAAATTCGGTTCAAAGTTGTGTCCAGGATAATCCCCTTTTCTTGGCTGTCGCGTCCCTCTCAGTGTCCCCCTGCGTAGCCCTAAGGAGACTACCGAATTACTTGTAACGGAAACGCACGGTATGGAGCCGTTTCTCCTGCGATTGTATAAATACAGATTGGGCCTTGTTGGTCAACTTACTTAGTACTTACTAAGTATGTCACGCAAAACAGGGGAAGATGGAAGCAGAGTGTTCAAGTGAGGAAGCGGGGTGGGCACATATATCTCCGGGCGTCAAAACGGGATGTGAAATTTTTGGGGCAAAGTTTTAATTTCATAATCAAATATAAAATTGTATTAATTTTTTACATTTAAAAATATTATTTATATCTGATTTTACCGATTTAATTTTCATTTTTTCATTCTATATTAATTTTACATAGTTGCGCTATTGTTTTTTCTAAGTACCTTGCGTTCAGGCTGGATATTTGCGATAAGAGAGTTGCATCATGAGTTCGGATAATTTTATCAATTTTGAAAGCTCTGTGAGCTTCCAAGGCGGAGAGCATGGTTCCGCCAGTATCTATATATATTTTATAAATATATTCAAATGCCTGCTAATGGGAGAGACAGGCAAGTTCTCTGACCGGTACCTACTCCGATGCGTCGGCCGACCAGAGCCGGTTAAATTTAAATTTCGACGGCGCGCCGCCGCCGCTTGCATCTGTTCTTTTCAAACAACCGATATTGCTCCAGTTGTGTTAAAACCGCATCTTGTTTTTACATTTTCTTTCTCTGTGCAGGCCTTTCGTTTAGTACTGGACAACTAACTTGCCTTGGAAGTCTCCGTATAGTTAAACATTCTCCATTATATCATAACTTTGTTGCACATTCATCATGTATATATATATATACTATAACATAAAGTTTTATATATATATATATAACGTAAAGTTTTTAACAGCACCAAAATTAAATAATAACTAATAACTATAGTTTGTGAGACAATGTACACCGTTGTTGCAATACAAGTAGTCTTAATTTCTTTTCAAAATGGTATTCTCCGTTCACGGCATCTAGCGACACGCAACTACAAACTCGCCGCCATTCCCGATTCTACAGCGTGAATTGAGCACGCGTAAGGGCTCCAATTTGGGTAAGAAACGCAAGTGGTATTTTTAATTAACCTGATGTAACACAAACCGTCTTTTTATTGTTATATTTGTATAAGGACTAATCATTTTTATTATTAATTCAAAAAATACTAGACATTTATGTACGATATTCAGTAGAAACATTTTAAAAATCTATTACAAAGGAGAGTACAAGATTCACAATATAAAATATTTTGGCCTGGATATACAAATCACGACGTCACGTCGAAGAGAGAATCGAAAGCCACCAGACTCGAATTTTATATATTTTTATCTTCGTTGCTTGCGTTCATTTAACCGGTATACTCCTGGACCACGTTCACGGAGATGCCAGTTATTCGCGCAGCTGGATCCCCGGATCGGCTAACTAGTTCCGCATCCGCCCTCCGTCTCAGCAACATCCTCGTGTGGTTATTAGTTTTAATATTAGGTTTTTATTTATTTTCACTGGCTGCATGATAGTAAGATTTGTAAAATGAAACATCTGTTCTAGAATTATTTACACCGTTTTATTCCTCAGTAGCATTTACTCGTGGGGGAATTTAAATATTGATGTCTTATTATTTTATTTAAATGATGATGATCACAATCTATTGCGTTATATTACATTAAAACACGTGATGGATTTGACTCTCCGTACGTGGGAGAGCTTTCATTAACGCACTTGAATTACAACATCAAATATTAGCGCATCAAAAATCTTTACATTTTACATTACAGATTAAATTAAGTTTTAAATTTAAGATTATTTAAGATATTTAGTCCGGCAGAAAATTATCAAAAGGCCGCAGATGTACAGCGCCATAGCGGTAAATCATAGTAATACAGGGGTTCTGCAAAAATATACAACAATATTAGATAAATACCTTTAGGTCTTCAGGATCCAACCTTGAGGGTCACTGATGGAATTTTTACCAGGTCGCAAGTCGTCCGATGTACCTGAACCCCTATAAATAGGTGGTCAGATGGCCTTGATAACAAAGAGCGCCTTTGTTCCCGCGCGCGAGTTTAAATAGACTTGTCCGGCCTAGTGATTGGACACACATTTAGTGATGGGCAGTACTGACCCTAATCGCGATTTTTATTATTATTTTTTTAGTGCATAATTATTTCGTCACAGCATATATATAAATATATATATATATATATGAATATTGTTACGTTGTAAAATTAGTGAAATACGCTCCTTGCAAATAATTGAAATGCAAGGTAGGTACTTAAGCAATCAATCCCGTGCGGAGGTTTAACCTTTATCTATGGTGGCATCGCGTTATCTAAGCTTATAAATTTGACAGCGGCCGGCGAGCAGAGGTATTTTATTTCATTGTTTCAAAATGTGCCTTATTGTTCAAACATTCTATCTTGTCCACGTAAATTTATATTAAATACAAATTTATCTTCTGAAAGATCGATGAGCTCGCTAGATGCATACAGATAACCTCAAATAACTAAATTTTGACATATCAATAGTGGTGAACGAGGTATTTCGGAAGGTAAATCATGTTTTTTTTATTCTTAATAGTGTAAATTCTACCTACTACAAAACCCAATATGGGAGTATGGTGGATTCCACACCCGGGCGGCATCTGGCGTCCGCGACAACGAACAACCATCAAGCGGCGACCGGAGAGCGCGGCCAGCATTACCGTACCGGTCGCTCGACTAACAACACGACGTGATAAGCGTAGCGCGCCACGATAGTGCAAATTGTTACACGATCGACGCTTAAACTCGCGCGTACAATATGTACTAACTAAATTGATCCGCGTTTCCCGTTAACTCTTTAACTAACATATTTAATATTAACTTCCCTCAACTTACATTGTAATTTAAATGAATAAACTCCTTGTAAATTTTACATGCTACACTCAGTGCCTCATTTCGTAGAAGCTAGATACCTTGCGGCGACCCTGCCGTCCGGAGCAAGCTGAGCTATCAAAACGTAAGTACAATCTGTTAGTTACGCTAGAGACACTCATTTTAACTTCAAATTTCAAGCGACATTGGGAGTCCTGTGACCTGGGAGCCGGTCCCGGGGCACAGTGACATCATTCAATAACCCATACGAGTAATGATTATAAAATAACTCTTTTTCTTAGTTGCACAGTGTAAATTCTACCCATTATGAAACCAAGTATGGGAATATTGCTTTTTATTAAATTTGTAATTGAAGTAAATTTTATCAGATATAAATTTCACCATTTTATTTCTTGAATAGCTAATACAGAAGATTATCAACAAGTTTACTTATTCCATTTAATTAACTGCTTTTATTTAACAAATTATGCAAATTGTAATAGGTTAAGTGACCTCGGATGCTGATCTGAGTGGTGGTTTCACAAATATTTAAAAAAAAATTCACTTGATCGCTTGATACCGCGATCAAGTGAAAATTTTATTTTCGTGTAGGTAGACAGTACTGTCACGAAATTATTGAGTACCAACGTGTGCAATGATAACAAAAATAATTAAATATCTGATAAACTATAAATAAAAAGGGATGCACATCACTACGGTGTTGCGTCGCCGCTAGAGGGTTAGAGAAAGCCCTGCACACTAAATATCTTTCTTCTTCTGCGTATAGTACTGCCTCCAACCACGACGTCTAAGGGTCCGGGTGTCATGGAATAAATTCCGCCCAGTAAATAACCAGAATTATGCAACCACTACTGAGCCATCCGAAACTAAAGGTATCATACTAATTATGCTTATTTATTTTATTTTATTTAGTCTTCATTCATCGTCCAAGTTCTAAATTGCAATTCTACATTTTCGTTCATCTGATGTTTTTCTTCAACAATCGTAATAATACGATGTGGATGAGTGGAGAATTGCCCACAAAATAATTAATAGTAAATTGAATTAACATTATTAGAATCGTGAGCATTATAGCACACGCGTAAGATAACTAAATTAGATCATAATGGATCATTAATTAAACAGGATGGAATGATATCCATCGCTTATATTATTACATTGTCTTAACCACCGATTTACACGATGTGTCATCGTCGGGTAACAATCACATGCCCGCGAGTAAAGGAAATATTTTTAATATAAAAGCTAACAAACAATTATCCTGAGAGATATTAATCACGTATCATCCAAGTGAGGGCGAGATCATCTAAAATTTGAGAAAATCTTCGGGAAATAGGAGTATTATGATGGGCGTGGCGGATCTGGATGTACGATGGACGAGAAGGATGCGCCTCCAAGGGCTGGGGTGTGCGCGAATACTCCCTGGAACTTCTTGACGCCTTCTCCATGGATGGCGCCGTCTCACGCAGCTGCACATCAGGATCATTGTCTCGTTTAAATCTTCGACCTAGACTAGCTACTTAATTTATGATTTAGAAACGCTCACTTATTAGATTAAGCTCAGGGCAGTGGCCAATTCTCGATAGTGAACATCAGTGATAAGCATAGGTTCAGATAGTCCGTAGTAGGCAACCTATAGGTAGTTAGATGAATTTACTTTGTAAAACGTTTGTAATAAATCATGAAAGAAAATTAATTTCTTTCAGTTCCTTGTGAAGTCCATCTAAATTAGTCAAATAATTACCATATGTAATTACTGTCCGTTGCCTTTGATCGAGTCCAGCCCACACGCCCGAATGTCTCATGCTCTACTATGGCAGCTGGTGGTGATAGAGCTGCGGTCAAGTGGCTGCAAGATAATCGGTACAGAGATCTCTTCTAGACCTTGCCACGCAAACACCACTCTTACCGCAGTTCCCTCACAATATTTATATATATATATATTGCTACGTGATAACGTTCTCTGAAAGAACATCAATTCACAGAATTACATGAATCCCAGGCGGTTCTTTTACTACCTTAATGCACTGTACCATATCTTTCATGTTTAGATTTTACAACTCATACACAAATATATATATATATATATATATATATATATATAAAATTTTCATGTGTCTACGTAATGTCACGCTTTGATGCACTCGCGTTTATGTATAATGTTCAAGTTGAATTAATTTGATTAATGTACCATTTTAATTTTAGAGCGACAATTCACTTTAAAAATATTCAAGCTTTAACTGACTTCGGTTGTGTTTTTTTCTGGAATCATTTAAATTAAATATTGAAATAAATTTGAATGTGAATGAACGGGGCGAGTTGTTTGTTAAACTCTTTTTAAAAGCATCTTTATTGAAAAATGTTTGTTAATAATATTGGCATGAAAATATTTACCTAAAGAAATATGTTTTTGACGGCCGCAAAAAATAGCTTTTTACAATTTTTTATATGGAACGACTGCTACTTTCACGGAGATAAAATATATAAATTATTGTGTATATGGCGTCGAAGATATCGTAAAGAATTTTGTCAATTTCTTAAGAATCGTTTACGTCACAAACATCTGGTGTTTGATTATATTTTTTTCTTATTTACTTTCAATACTCGTAATATATAATATTAAGTGTCCGGAAGGTGTAAAAGCACGCTATAGTAGTGATTATCGTTAGTCTACACAATTCGGTTCATACTTACGAGCTTGCCCGTACAAAAATCGAAGACAACGTAGGTACCAATGATAAATGACGGTTCAGCCACTCCAATAGAGTGTCTATTATCTGTTTGGCTAATATTCCAGATGCGTCAATATCTACAATATAAAAAGTATTATACGTACATATATCTGGAGATATTTTTAAACTCACTCAAATCCATTTGTCACATATTTATTGATTTTAATATAAATTTACTTTTTTCAGTAACGAAAAACGAATATCGGTTTTCCGATCGCCTTCTCAATTAATGGATTCATCAAGATGGCGTCTATCTTTACGATGACATAATTGGTTGAAAAAGATTTGACATAGTTTGAAAATTATCCACTGTTGTAAATTAGTTTTATGTTTAAAAAGTTTTTAAGCGAGTTAACGTTCAATTTGGCTGGATCTGAAAATCACAAACTTTCGCAAAAAATCTTCATTTTTGTACTTGTGAGACGCTAATGCATACATGCACCCCGCTACTTAATCCGTCATAAAAGTATTTATTTATAATTATTATTATACAGGTGTCTCATAGTTCGCAGCAAAAACTTTACAGGTGAATTCCTGTCTTGATAATGAATCGAAAATTATGGAGCACCCATGTCCTAAAATTAATAATTATGAAGATATGCAATATCGAAATTGATTTTTTTTAAAATATTTACTTATTAAACTTTTTTTTACTTATTATTTGCAAAATTTATAGCAGCATTACAGTAATTAAAATTAATTATGAAAAATTCATTTTCTTTACTAAAACTTAAATAAAATAATCAAAACCTTGTAAAAAATTTATATTTTAAATTTTTGCAAGATTTTCATCATTTTATTCGACTTGTATTAAAGCGAATGAATTTTTCATAATCGATATCAGTTATAGTAATAATAGTTCAACTTTTTTAAGAGCCAGTCCCTTCGTTAGGATACAATGTATACTATACCAAATTAAAATTAAAAATCGGAGAATAGACAGTAAAAATATTTAAAAAAAAATTATATATGGGGAATGAAAAAAATTTTAGTACTAACATGAAAAAAAAATTCAAAGTTTACTTTTTGTACAAAGGATCGGGTTACCTATACCTATAAAACTCAATATCTGTCTGTCTGTCTGTCTGTTCTCTATACAAATCCACACCGTTTGACCGATTCAATTCAAATTGGGACCCGCTTTGGGACCCGGCGGGTAACATAGGCAACATTTCCACCGTATTATCATACCCCTTTCCCTCCCCCTGACCAATTTTCGATGCAAATCTGTACCGTTTGACCGATCAGACTCAAAATTTGGAAACTTATTCTTTAGGACTCAGCAGGTAACATAGGCGATATTTTACCCTTAATTTCATACCCCTTCCCCTCCCCCTGACATATTTTCGATGCAAATCTGTATCGTTTGACCGATCGGACTCAAAATTTGGAAACTTATTTTTTAGGACTCAGCGGGTAACATATGCAATATCTCCTTCCTATTATTTTAACCCTCCCCCTCCCCCTGACATATTTTCGATACAAATCTGTACCGTTTGACCGATCGGACTCAAAATTTGGAAACTTATTAAGGACTCGGCGGGAGTTAAGGATTTGGTGGCTCACGCTCTACAAAAAGAAATTTACATCTTCTGGTAGATCATTTCTCTAGATATGCGTTAATTTTTTTAACTTCAAAAACACAAAGTGCTAATGACTTTATAAAGTCGGTTAAAAAAGTCACACAGGGAAATAGAATTGGTATGATTCTGTCCGATCAATATCCAGGAATAAACTCTAAAAGTTTTTAAAAAATTTAGAAGAAGAAAATATACTTATTATCTTTAATGCAGTTAATGCACCATTTCCAATTGGTTTGAACGAAAGATTAAACGAAACATTAGTTAAAAAAATCAGATGTGAAATAAACGAAAGGAAGAATAAATTGGCCTGGACAACTATTGCTCATGAGTGTACTCAAAATATTATGAAACAGAGCACACGGTTACAGGCTTTCTCCAGAATATCTGTTGGAAGGAGAAAATGTTGACATTTTACCAGAGGACTTGAAACAAAAAAATCTCAAAGTGACTTATTGAAAGATAGAAAAATTTACTTTGGAAAATACTAATAAAATTTATAATAGACAACACTTTGACAAAAACAGGAGAGAATGCGAATTACAAATAGGAGATTTGGTATATGTTGAGAATGGAAACTGATCAAACAGAAATAAATAGATGAATTAAAAATTGGCCCATTTCAGGTTTTAGAAAAAATATCAAACACAATTTATAGAATATATACAGGACATAAGAAATGTGAATCAAATCTCTTCCACATAACAAAACTTGTTCCAGTTCAAAAGTAGTTGCCAGCCTCAATAATGAAACATTTAAAATCTACAGAGAGGCAAAAGAAATAGTAATATAATGAACAACAGAGACGATAGCATTCGACTTCCGACCGCACGGAGTAACATTCTTAATAATAATAATCAAATTTCTAATACAAATAATATTAATAATAAACCACTTATCACGATGGGAACACCGAAGCAATTAGAAAATCCAACCTTTTCAACATTGTATAATGACGATAGTAAAGTAAATATACGGATTACTAGAAGTCGAGCAAAACTCATTAGCGGCGTCGCTGGAGAAACCCACTCCTCCACAAACACCTGACGCAGAATTTTTCAAACTTTCACTTGACGATGAGCTCCGGACCCAAACGGTTGTACGCTTTTTGAAGAAGCAGCTCATCGACAAGGCGCCCTGAAGATGAACAGTGAGATCTGTTCGAAACGTCGGCAGAAGACTGGTCCTGATGACCAGAATTTGACGCGGGTTACCTCCAAAGTAGTTAGAACTAACACATATTGTACCCGATTTAACATATATATATGTATATATATATATTGTGACAATTTTTTTCCCACCTCTTCGGTGCACATGGAAGTCAGTTACTCGTAAAAACTAACCTTTTAGTTCAGCACATTTTATAAATAAATTCTAGCAGATTCCTACGTTAGATACACTGAGTAGAAAGTAACCCAATTTTTCGCGCTGGACATACTTATTGCAATCTGAATATAGCGGAAAGTCACTCGGCGCAAGCGTCATTGCACGAGAAAATGCGCCAGTAGCTGTCACACCGGGATCGCCCGCCGATCTTTATATATATATATATAATATATATTCTATATATATATTTATATATATATATATAAATAAATATATGCTCCATGCAAGTATTTTAAATTCAAGGTAGGTACTTAAGCAATCGCTCGCGTGGCAGGACACAGCCCGTGCGCAGGTTTAGCCGTTATCTATAGTGGCACGAAGCGTCACTCAAGTTATAAATCTGACAGCGGCCGTTGAGAAGACGCATTTTATTTTACTGTTTCAAAATGTAATCATTAAAAGGTCCGAGTGACGTCCGCAGCTATTGGACGGTCCGGTAAGGCTTTGTTACATTTTCACGCAACTTTTAGATTCCAACATGCATGTCAAATATTATATAAACTTTGTTCGCAGGAATTTTTTTACACACCATGTAAATCATGGCTGCATATATAATTATTTGCGCATACGACAAATGCAAATTCATATGCCACCCGTGTAGGGCGCATACACTTTCTGATATTATGTGAATGGATCCATCACAACAAATTCTAATATTTCTGTACGACACTGAGGCCGCAGAGCATCAATCACTGGGAGATAATGTCAATTGAAGTCTGATGTTCAAAATAGAAACACCCAAGTACAATTCACGCCAAGGGATATGTCCAGATGCAACGGTAACCTCTCATTATCATTTCTAACATGGATTATTCACTCTGATGTCATACTGGAAGGCTGCGCATAAAAGTTCAGTTGGATGGGATAACGGCAACGCAATCTAAATGGACGTTCCTTTTGAGCAACTGAACAGACTATGAACTTTGTTAAATAATGTGATTACATACTAAATTGTGCCCGATTGTTATAACATTCTATCTTGTCCGCCTAAATCTATATTTGATACAAATTTTAATTGTGAAATATCGATGAGCTCGCTAGTTGCATATAGATAATTCAATTTTGATATGTCAATAGCGGTGAACAAGGTATTTCAGAAGGTAAATCATGTATTTTTTTATATTTGATAGTGTAAATTCTACCTACTACAAGACTCAATATGGGAATAATGATTTTAATTATTTTTCTTAAAATATAATTCTTTTTCTTAAAAAGTGTAAAATCTACCCTCTATGTAACCAAATATGGGAATATTGATTTTATTTAAATTTTATAATTGAAGTAATTTTTATCATGTTTACATTTTACAATTTTATTTCTTGAATAGCTTATACAGAAGATCATCAATAATTTTATTTACTCCATTTGATTAACTGCTCTTATTTAATCTTTCATTTGTACTGTCTTATTGACTCGTTATGTTTCCAATGATCAGTCAAAACTTGAACTTCTTTTTTGAATGAATTTGACAACAGCCTTTGTAACCTTGTGTTGGTTTTCTGCAATATATGAAATTGTTAACTGAAATTTCTTTAATGTAAACCTTTCCCACCTGCAGAGAACTGTAAAATCAATACTAGAAAGATATGGCATAGCACATTGAGGCGAAGGGTTGAGAAAAACTCTGGTACATAGACCTCCAGGCAAAATATCACATGCCCGTTGGGTCACACATGCTAATTGAATGCTACGTTTATTTATAACAACAGAGACACCATCGGAAATTTTGACGATTTTTGTTACATTTGTTGGAAAAGTGTACGCACCATCTTGGTTAAAAATTAAAAATAAACCATCATGCAAAGATGGCACGCGGCATCTTTTTAACATAATTATGGCCTCCAAGTATCTACCAGAAGATCTAAAAAAGTTTATCGATCCTATCATTCAACGCAATAACTATTTTGCACATCCCGAGAGCATTTTTCTTGCAATGATAACTGATGACACATTCGAGAGCTAGTAGCCTGGCGCATATAAAATGCACGCAGTATGTCTCACCGAGGTTGTTTTAAGTGCCGTTTGTACATTTCAATACTTTAACATATTATATTGATTTAATAAATTATCAGGAAATATTAACTGAACCACCGATCATGAAACGCTTGTCTGACCAAGAAATTCAGTGTATCATTGAATCAGATGGTGAGGGTGAACTGTTATTTTAAAGGCTTTGTTGACATACTAAAGCTATTGAACGAGCTGTAAAGATAACAGAAGCTGCCACTTCTCAATGAACAAAAAAAGTCACGATTAGGTGCAATGAAAGCCAAACTGGTATCACGAAACGTAATGCCTAATTTATGCAAAAAAGAGATTTTCGAGCATATTGATTGTTTGTTTTTATAATATTATTATTTTAATTTGTTAATATTTTTAATAAAAAAGTTATAATAAATATTTAAATTGTTCATTAAGTATCATTTTTTATCCATTTACTATTATATTAAGCTCAATATTTAGCCATAACTATACTAATCTTTTTTCATTAAATTTAAATTTTTGAGATCAGTGCGGAGGCAAAAGACGTTCACCAAATCAATTGAAAAATAATATTTATTTTAATTTTAATATAAGACACCAACCCTTCACTATTACAACTTTAAATAACAAAAAAAATTTTTTCATACATCCGCGCTCCACCCTATTGACAAGCTGTAACCCCGTCAAAGATGATGGTACTTTTACATACTCTTTCCTAATGAATAAGTACTTACTTATTCATAGCCTACACCTATGAAATGGTCATAGGGACTTTTATCGAAATATTGCACCATTTTTTTTGTATTTCCCCTGCAGGTAGTTAAATGAATTATTTTTAACCCTGAAGATTTGAAGGTGAAATGGTTCGCATCTTTACTAAGTCCTTTATGTATGTACTGTTTTTTTGATGAGTAATGCAGGCTCGGCGATAGCAATATCGCTATCGTTACCGCCTACGTGTTTGTGGCCCGGGGTTTAAGCCCCATCTCCGGTCGTTTAATTTCGTTTTTTAGCCGTGAATTCGTACGAAATTACGAACGTTACACGAACTTACGGGGTCAGACAGATAGATAGATTGATGGATGAACGGACGGACGGACAGACAACGAAATTATTACGTTTGATATAGGTATAAACTACATCCCATCTTTTAAAAGTCACCAGCCACAGCCACTGGTGGCTAACCCATCCGAGTTGTCGCTGAATGATGATGATTTAGGGGCTCGATCTTATTTTATCTTCCCCGTGCACACTAAATTAATAAAATATTTCGCTGTAAGTTGGTAAACTTATTCCTCATTCACCTCACATTTTAACGGAATCTCGAAAGCAATCAAAAATTTACGTTTTCAATTTATATCTTATTTAATATCATTTTATATCTTATTTTGACGGAGATAAATGATTGCTACGCAATTATATGATTGATGGATTGTTTTCATCACATAAATTGACTGTTATTCGTGTAATCAATCCTAAGTCGCTGAGTCGAGTTTTATCTGAGAGAAAATCCAAAGCAAATTAAGCCAAGTGGAGCAGACGGCTAATCAAATTGATTACAAGAGCTCATTTTCTCGATAACATTAATTTTCAATATTTTTAAAGTATATTTTCTCGAAAAAAAAATTTCCCGAACTACAATATGTCGACTATGGCAAAATATGTAGGTTCTTGCTTATTAATAAATATTTCTTTGACCTGTATTAAATATTTCAGATTCACAGAAAACATTTCAGGTAATAAGAATATTAATATACCTTATTTTTAAACAGTAGTGATTGACATATCATTAATTAATATAAAATTGATCGATGCACATGGACACAAGACTATATAATATATGTCCAAATTAAACATTTAGTGATCTTAAAAAGTTACTTAAGTGAAATTGGTTACGCATTTTCCCGACAAAGAAAAGTACAAAGGTACATATCCCGGTGATAACCAAATATTTTTTCAACATGCATCTTTTTGTTTATCTTGTGATTTATAACTATTGTTTTAAAAGTTACATTCCCTCTCATCAAAATCTGTAAATGACAATTTAATAAACAAAATACGGTTAGATTACCACCTCCTTTCTGGAAATTTTCTTCTTTTTTCTTATAAGAAAAAAAATTAGGAGTTATTAATTAAATAAGATATATTCTATAGACTTGACGAAGGAATTAATGAATCTTTTTTTTCAAAATAGTGGCGGTCTGAAGTGACATATAAATTTTTATTTCAAAAAAACGACTGTTTTATGATGACAAAAATAATTATCAGTATATTAAAGTAGAAAAAGTCCTTCTGGTTTGTATCTTCTGGGGCATAATGGCGTATTTTTATGACCTTTCCGGCCGACGTTTCGGATCCCGTCAGCCCCGATGATGGACCCTGCAATGGAATCCGAAACGTCGGCTGGAAAGGTCGTAAAAACACGGCATAACACCCCAGAAGGTTCTGAGTGGCCGTGAAAACCTAAGAACATTCTTTAGAAAAAGTCCATCGTATGTCAAAAGTGAAGAGGTTGTTAAAATCCTGAACAACTGTAGAATATGAATATGAAGATGTACGAATGCAGTCATTATCAATGGCGATATAGTAACCAGTATAGGTATCGGATACTATACAGGAATGGCAAAATTTTTGGCCTCACGTGGCAGTTTTAAAAATACAACTCGCATACGAAACAAGATGTGGTGGTCTATCGTGGGTAGAATCGGTGAAATTTACATTGTGTAAAGTGATCACTTAAGCCAGCCGTATGATAGGTTGTAAGCCCTATGAACACACAAAAAGGCTTCCATACCTTCTTTCCCATAGCTTCCCGTAGCTTCACCTCTATGAGACATCTATAATATATATTTTCTTTATTCTTTTTTATCCTGACGAATGGGCCATTGGCCTTGAAACATGTTGATATTTTCAACATATAAGTACATATAATATTCTAATATATATCTTTACTTAATACGTATTAACATTTTTTTTAAATTTTTGTATCCATGTAAAGGATTTTTATTTTATTTAATTCTAATACTCGTGCGAGGATATTTTCTTTCCGCAATATAAATAAATATTTATTGAACGGAGTGGGTCTCGCTTCGCACCATTTCAAAGTGGAGCTAATGCAACCGAACACACGACAGTGAAAGATTTGTTTCTCAACGCGTCGCAACTTGCTGGCTCTCTGCGACCAATTCTACGATTCCAAATTAAAAATGAAATATGTACTTGTAAAAATATTTTATTTGTAATTGGCACGGAATACAAAAATATCTATAGAATTAAAATTTACTCCGCGTTTTGAGTAAAAAATAAAAAAAATGTATAAGAAAAGAGCAAATCTATTTAATCAAAAACTATGGAAACAAAAATATTTTTAGAATATAAAATAATTACATAATATAACTCCTCGAAACCGACAGTACGTTAGTAAATTTAACAATACAATATGTTTCTATATAATTATTTTATTTCAGCAAGTATAGGTTGACCAACGTAAATTGGCGTGCGGCGAATTTGGAACTAAAACCCGCACCCGGCGGTAACCCCTCGCCCTGTCATTTACTTCCATCGTGTATTATATCTCCAAAACGAATTATAATGTCCAAAACGTTGGCCGTGTAGAGGTCGACACTACAGCCGTCCGCAGGGCCTAGCAGTAGGCAATGGGCGAAAACTAATAATAATAATAATAGCCGATTGCTCAACTGCTGGTTTATATAACTTTATCAATTTTTATATAAATTTCACTTTTTTTAATTTCGTTGATGAATTTGGATAATAAGAAGTTTAATAAATTTACCAAGTGTGACGACTAGCGACAGAAGTCTCTATTTTTAAAATTATTTATTGAAATTTCATCGCGAAAACAATTCATTAATCACAAGAACATTTCTCTCAAATAAAATACGGGCTTAACACACGTTTGTCGGGATTCGTCTGACTCTCCAAGCCGAAGACGAATGTAAACGGCCACATTAGATTTATCGTCCAGTCGTTAGTGTCAGGGGAGGAAAGTAAGTACTGCCATCACTAAGAACAGGTGAGAGCCCCCCCCGTGGGAGGCCCGCAGGTGCGCTCGCCGCGGGGCGGTCACCGCCAGACTACCAAAGTGTCTTGAATTCGCCCACCGTAAACTGGTGGTTCCAGCAGTAGCTCGTAAATTATTCAAACAGTAATTTGTACTTGTACTTAAAACATATATATTCACGACAGTTTATCTATTAGTTTAAAGAATTAATTTAGATTTTTATACATTTTTTGTATCTCCTGTCTCTCTATTTACTACTGTATTCAAAAACAGTGTCTTTGTATAAACTGTCTAACCGTAGATATATTACTGCATATAAATAATGTAAAATATATTACTGTGTTTAAAAAAAAATCGTGCGTGTACTCATGTACGCGTGGTAGATGTTTTACTTTAAAGCTAAAACAAAGACAAAATTATAATATCGCTCAAAGTAATGAGTTGTAAAAATCTGAAATTAAATTGACGATTATTCTATTAAGTTTTATAAAAATAATTAAAAGTTATACTTACAGAAATGATCCCTCTAATATTTAAAATAATTGGGGCAAAACATTCTTAAAAAAACGTATGCATTTTTAGAAAAAGCTACTAGTATCTACCTATTTTCATGTTTTACCGATTTTCAACCCTAAACAGTTCCGTGTTCAAAAGTTTCGAAACTATACAACTTTAACTGCCGGATTGAATGTCGAATGAATGAATGTGTTTAATGAAAACGAATATCTGACTGTTCCGCACAGGAACAAGCGAGTGAACAGGGTGGTCCGCTGAACTCGGTCCCGAAGCCTAGATAACGTCACAGTCCAGAGCATAGTGCGGGCGTACCGTAAGAGTGGAGAAATTCCCGTGAAGCCTATTTCTAAGTCCAGAGTGGTGCCAAGTCTTTACCAAAATCGTAGAAATCCAAACCATGTCCAAATCAGTCCAAAATCCATAGCAGTAGTCGAGCAGAAGTCCAGAGTAGATACCAGGGGTAAAAAGTGGGTGAAACACAGAAGAAGTGGTCCAAAGGTCGTCTTCCACCAGAATGAATCAGGTCGCCAGTGAAGCCGATTTATATTAAAATGAAGAACACAACCTCCCGAAATACGTCCGGCCCAATCACAGAGCGCCTTCGGCCAAACGCGACGTGACGCACCTGGCGGGGATTTCTCAAACTACGCCTTTTGACTCGTCCTGCGCCCGCGGTCATGCAGTAATAATTAAATTCATAACAGATACTTCACTGCCCCCCCCCCCCCCCCCGGGTCTTAATTATGTCAAATATACAATGCTAGATCCTGCCGATAACTTGACATAATTCCTTGGACACTACGATAATAAAGATATAACAAGAAATGTGCGAATCATAGCAGTCGTTCATTACAATAAAATTCATAAAAATTTGTTTCGGTGATAATTTCAACCATATCAGACAAATATAAATCCAGTTTTAAGAGATTTAATCTGACTGCGCGGAGACAAATTTTTATAAAGCTTCTCCTGCACGCCTGGGTTGTAAAATATACTTGAAAATATATTTATTGGATTGGTATTCACTCAAGGAATACAATAAAAGTTTCAAGTCGCTCCGACTTCTCTAGCGGTTACAATCCGCGATTCATTAAAATCAACATTATTGACAGAGCCCGCCCTAGCGCCACCAGACTGGCGCCAGGGCGGGCTGACCCATCGGCTGCAATCTCAGACCGGGAGGGTTTTCGAGATCTTCAAGGATTTCCAAGCAAAAAAAGTAATATTTCAACATATTCCATAATATCGCATAACAATATTATTAAGTTCAACATGTCACAATAATTTTCATTTTATTTATTCAAATAAAATTTCATCACCGTTTTACGACGCCTCGGGGAGATGCTGACATGGCGACCGCGTCGAGCCATGAAGCTCACCTTCATTATTTTCCGAAAAGGCCCTTGTCAGGGCCGCATCTATTCCTGTCCGCAACACTAACAGTTTCGTCATCTTTGTTATAAATAATTATTCGAATATCATTTTTTCTTTTTTGGCTCGATGACAATATTTTTTTAAAAAATCAACAATAACATGAAATACATAAATGTGTAGGACAAGCCCCTTTTTGGCATTTAGATTACACACCTTTAATCGTAATTCAATAAACAGTTCTAATTTTTACTTCAATAACCAATTATTCCTCAGCTTTCGAATTGAGCATCTTTATGATTGGTATTCGATTCATGATGGTCGACAAAACATTATTTATTTTACTGGAACACTAATTTCAAGTGAATAATTTTTGACAGTTTATCGGATGCGCACACATTCTGTGGTCTCGTATTTCTACTACATGCTGTGCACGCTGCATGTTCGCAACTTCCGTTGCAATAAAAATGTTACCCATGCGCCAAAAGAAGTATAACTTCAAAACTTCGAACCTTTGGTTAGCAGAAACACTATTATTCATATACACCATACTTAATACAATCTCTTAAAAATCTTCCCCATGGTCTTTTAAGAAAAACAATCTATTTAGTACTTGTAAGCCATGCGTACAACGCACTTTGATTCGTTGTGTCGGTGTTTATAGGTATGAACAACGTGCTCGTACGCACGGCTTACACATATTAATTTGATTTTCCTTCTTAGATGAAAAGATGTTTAATGCGCGCTGTTCTCCCATTGGACCTGCCATTGTTGGAAACACTGGAACGTAATTTTTGGAACGGTGTTCAGCTGGGCCATCGCGTTCCGCATAATCTCTTCTAATGAATGAAATCGAGTTCCTTTCAGTAGCATTTATAGCTTGGAGAACACCACAAAATATCACGGAGCCATTTTTATATTACTTACTTTTTAACACAACTTATATAATAAATTCATAATCTTCAGTAAATTTTCCGGGCGAAATAAAATTAACACTCAATAAGTAGGTAGGTACATTATATTTCTAAATTGTTTCATACTGCCACATGCTGACAGGGATCTTTGACTGACAATCTGTACACACATAATAAAATGCGTGACATTATTAAATGATACATAAAGTATAACCGCTGAAGTCCAGTAATCTTATCTCGGTGATGATTCTATTTTTGGACCAGCCAGTAAATAAATAAATGAATAAAAAACTACTTTCTTATTTACTCCGAACAACAAAGAGTATTAAACGTAGTCGCGACTGGCGAGCGACAAATGTATGCAGATTTACAAAACCAGACAGTACGTCCATGTACGGATGCTAGAAATTACACGCTCCCCTCGCTCCCGCGCTGACTCTCACACTCGTTTTGGTTCTTGTATGCAGGTATCCGAAATCAGAATGGATGTGACGTAGACTAAACCCCGCCCGCTATCCCTTCATCCCTTTCTTAATCTTCCGCGAGGTTATGTATTCCATACAAGACCCATATCGAGCACCAAAACAAGTACACACTTCCGCGCCACCGGAGGTCCTGCCCGAAGGTCGATCGAAGATTGTTTGTTATTTGAGAGAAATAAGTAAATTAAAATCAGTTTAATAGAGTGTTAGTTAAATTAGTATAAACCACTACCAGATTTTAGGTCTACCGATTTCGAGACGTACCCGTCTCTTCGGACCAACACTGTACTACTATGTTCACAACTATACCCCACAACCATAGTATTGTAAAATTTTCACCAATATTTATCACATGCGTGTTAATCTTGTTAAATACAAGCATGCACTGAATTGCCTACAGACCGATCAGGAATCTACAGGGGGGAGAGAGTGAAGGGGGCGGGGTCTAAAGTGGGTGTTACCAAATCTTTTGTGAAAGGTAAATTGAACCAAGGGCTGTATGGAAAATTGATTTGTTGTCTGTTAGAGATTAGAGGTGATCATTATTCATTAAAAAATTTCTAAATTATTTAATTTTAAACCTTTATTATTGGTATTTAATATTCACCCTTGCTTTTGAGTCAAATTTATGATTATTTTCTATGAGGTGGTTTCAAAATTCGGAAAAATTGTTGTTATTCAGACACCTCATATGTTCTTTGATTCTAGTATTGAAATTGCGAGATATCTTTAGAAACCGGTACACCTTAAATCTGGTAGTGGTTTATACTAATTTAAATAACACTTTGTTATAATGTCTAACCACAAAGTGAATGCTTTAAATATTAAAAATATTAATAATAAAATCAGTTTAAGAAATCTAATATTGCAATAATAAATCAGTACGGAAAGTCAGTTAAGCCGCATTGTAGTGACTAATACCCGCGAGATGTGCCTACTTAAAGCCCAATTAAAGACATTAAGGAATAAATTAGTTGAACTTCTTTATAGAAATACATTCACGTTACAGAAATACAAAAAACATAAAGAAATACCCCGACGTAACAAGACAATGGTTGCAAAACATTAAAACAAGTCTTCGTAACTTATAAATTGTGAATCGTTGTATATATCGCTCCACTCCTGGTGACGACACCAAGGGGAGATTGTGCGAGCAATCATGAGGGTCCTTCCTTCTCGAGCATCTCCACCGTCTTCACCATCTTACACCAAGTTACTTCAGGGACATATTGACTGTCCCAGCTGATGATAAAAATGGTCTAAAAAAATGAATAATTATAGTATAATTTTGGATTTTTCGAAAAATTGTATTACTCCCTTTCGTAGCGTCGCCCAACTCAAGGCCAACGCGTGGGGTAAGCGCCAAACCTGTTTCAACTAGTAAATGAGAAAAATAGTATAATAAAAACTTGGTTTTTATGGGTTAGTTTTTTTTATAGATTCGATTTAAGTCCCTTTATTGCCACTAATTTAATTGGAAAATAAATGGTTTATTTAATAAACTACTGTGTTCATATTAATATGCTCATTACCACCAACTGATTGATAATTGGTTTATGTCATTATAAAAGGACTCTTCTATCGGTAAAATCAACCCCTGGGAAAGACGTAACCAAGGCAAGCTAATAATAATATTAAGTGTGTAAAATTACGTAACACCATGTGGAGAGAGTAAGAAGCCTGATAAACTAGGCTAATGCTGTGTTTGGCTAAGAGAGCCTGAATGCAAAAGCGAAGAGTGGGAATTCAAAACGGAGTTACTGCTCCATCGCTAGAAATATTGATTGGATGGTCATAATTGAATGTACCGATCCGATGCTTCCTTTATTTCGTTCGCAAGTTCTCGGACTGTGATACAAAGATCCTGCTGGACCGAAGTCGCGCTCCATCAGTGACATTTTGTTACGGCATGAGTGCCTACCAGGACGCAGTTTGCCGTCCACAGACATGCAGCCATCTTTGAGCATCTCCCTCTTCCGTGAGATGCTCATAGCCATCGTCAATACTCATAGCATCGTCCCCAAAGGTATGTTGGATCTTGTGAATGGTTTCTATTTGGGTATCGCTAAGCTTTTAGCAAAATGTAATGCCCAAGTCATTCCATCATGCACAATGCGATGGGCACTAACTACACTTCTACATCTAAAATCTGACTACCAGTGAGTGACGCTCACTGCGGGCGGGAAAAAAATCGCGCGTGTGAATAAATGTCCCCTACACATTTCCCCTAAATGAATTTCCCGTGTTTCATTTGCTTGTGCGGAAAAAATAAAGGTTCGAGATTAAAAAATTATAAATCCGAGATATATTATTTATATTTGGTTGGAATCTTTATAAAATAGCTGGATTCATTACAACTTGTGTCCGTAATATTACTTTTTATGAGCAACAGTATTTATCAATATAATATATATATATATTATCAATATAATATATAATATAAAATCTCATCTCTATATTATCAATATAATATTATTTTAATTATATACTTTTTAAGCATTATTGGTATTTATTATATAGAAAGGGGTATAATTGAATAAAGGAAACAGAAAAATATTAGAATTTTAACTTTATTTGGTAGAAACAGAATATCAAATATTAATATTCTCTTGAAAAATAACTTTTTTTGTACTCAAACGTCAGTAACAAAATTAAACTATTTCATGTATTAATTATAAAAAAAGACTCTAAAATATGATAAATGAAAGTATAAAAAATTCAAATGTTTTAAAAATAAGAATTAATCATTATTTGGGTGTTTGTGTGGCAATCAGAACGTACCATAAGTACGTGTTCGAGACAAATACATTTTTTTCAATTCATGATGTTATATAGTGTCTTGTTTTTTGACAAACAAAATTAACAACGACCTCTTTGATGATTACCTGATGATGAAGGTTCTGGATTATCAAGTTTGCATATTTCTATCAGCCTTTATCTCAGTGTTCTTGGCAAACTTGAAATTAATGCCCGCTTTTTTAGATGGGGCATTATCAGATCATATGAAAGCGTCTCTAGAAACCATACATTACGAGTATATAAGAAGTTATCCCGGCAATACTCATAAGGCTGAAAAAAATAACCATAGGTCCTGCAATTAATTACAAAATATTTTGGTTCCATCTATTCGTTTTGTCTTTACTAACATAATAATTTGCAAATCTGCGAAACCTCTTCAAATTTGTTTGACGAATCACCCTCTTGCTCAACGTCGGTTTTTTTCTAGTGATGGGTCCGCTCTGTACTCACTACTACAATGTAGTACTACACTACATTGAAGTGCACACTTCGCACATTTTGATGTGTAGTGCACACTACAAACTACAAACACCAAAGTTATTGAAAGTATAAACTTCAAATAGTACACTTCATTTCAAAGCGAACACTACAAAGTACATACATTTCAAAGTTATCGAAAGTATGAGAAACACATTTTAAATAGTGTATTTTTTACGTGAAATTTTTGGAAAGTTGATGTAGATATATGAAGAAATTTCTGGAATCTGTAACAACCCCCCCCCCATGGTTTGAAAAATTTTTGGACCCATGAAGAAATTTTTGGCTAGTTGATGTAGCTAAACGGAGAAATCTCTGGAAACTGTAACAACCCCCCCCTCCCCATGGTTTGAAAATAATTTTTTTGGAAGCGAATGAAGAAATCAATCTGGCTGGCGACCTTTTTTTTTTTTTAGGTCGCCAAATTTTTATTTGGGAAAAAAATACTTCATTTCATTTAAAAATTTACTTCACTATTACTTCACTTCATTTACTTCACTTCATTTCGTAGTACTACAATTACTTCACTTCAAGTAGTTTTTACTACAATTGTAGTGTACACTTTGTAGTCTTCAAACTGGTGAACGTGTGTGTGTTGTAGTCTTCATTTTGAAATGAAGTTTTTCCCTTCGCTAGTATTTTCCTCTTGTACATCTGTAGCGTCCTCCGCCTCCCTTTCAATCTTGTCATCGTTCTTTGAATCGAATTCTACACATTCTAACAGCGCCCTTACTCTTTCTCCCTCCATTGTGGTGACAAAAATGGCTATAAACAAATAAAACTGTTCTCAAATAATGTAATACAAAAAACTTAATTTGAATTTTACACCGTTAAAATAAATTAATACATTTAATTGAGTAATTACTAAAATAAAAATAACATGTTACTTACTTAAAATAGTAACATCTATACTCGTGTCGGTCTCACGGACCGATAGCAGTTATAAAGTTTCACAGTTTACCCGGCACAAACGCGCGCGCTGCATTGATTAAACAAAAACAAATTAAAAAGCTACTAAAAACCGCAAAGTAATTAATTTGTCGTACTGAGAGACCAACGCGCGAGTATAGGAAGGTTAATAATCATATATTTTCATGAACTCGTCATATACTTTTACACAGAAATAGAGAAATATTTTACATGTCATGTCACTTACGTGTTTCGATGGATATCAAATTCACCGGTAACATACCTATTTAAAAATGTTGGAATTTCATTTTCAATGTATGTACAGTCATTTTTCATCTTTTTGGTAAAAATTATTTTAATATATATTTTTGAATAACTACCTACATACAAAAGAAACCAGCAAATCACGGGACATTTTTTAAAATATAAAATATTGGGTTTTTCATCTTCGGCAATTTTGAAATAAAACATGTGCTTTTGCAAGGAGGAAACATCCAGCAGATGACTGTGTGAACTTGGTGCATAGTAATTGTTCGTCTAAAGCATAAATTTTTGCATTTTCAAATAATCGAAAAACCTGTTTTTTGTAAAAATATCTACGCTTTATCTACCAAGTTGATAGAACCGGCCCCTGAGGCGACTGATTGCATCGACGAGCATTTTTTGTAACAGGTTCTCTTGCATTTTACATCACATTTTTATATGGAAAGTTATAAAATTAAAATTTACTCATTAAATACCATTTACAAGATTTTATTTTACAGTAATATTGTAAAATAAATTTTAATAAATATAATAAACATTTAAATAAAAATAATTCGATTAAACAGTTTTGTGAGAATTTACATTTTAAAAGATACCTACTATTTTAAATGAAAGAATTCCTGCTCTTTACAATACTTATTACACGGTTAACAACTTTTTAACATTAACAAATTGAAAGAATGTATACTAACTAGTCTTAAATATAATCCAAAAGTGTATTCTATTTTCTTGACTTTATCTCCAAACAGCCAACCTACTTGCCGAATAATATATGCAGTGTCATATTGACTTGTTATTGGCCCAAATGGACTAAGATAATATGATTCATATATGAATTATTGGTCTTGGGCGTTCGTGGTTAAAACTTCACTATTTATGTCAACTTCGTTCATATGTTCTTCGCGCAAAATATTCCCCAGTTTACATACATAGAATCAGTCAAACTGTTAAAAAATTTATAGTCGAAAAATATTCTAAATTCAAATTAATTAATCAATTAGAAAGACATACAGACAAATCTAATTCACGAAAAAATATTAGGTTACTACTGGGATTCGAAACCAAGTCACCTCCTTTCCGGGGCTGGTGCCCTGACCACTAAGCTATAGCAACCCTCTATTTTTCCGTGAATATATCGACCTTATATGTAGTTCTTATTTTATTAATTGATTAATTTTTATCTTTGTCCATAGAGCATTTTCTATTATTTTATATCATTTAACACATTTTATATCATGTGTTCTTAAAATATATATAATATCTATTGTATAAATGTATGTCCAAATAAAATGAATTATCCAATTAATTCTGGCGTCCATTTAGCGGTGGCATTTCAACTACCGTCTCAAAAAAAAAGTGGATTGCTCTATGGACAAAAATAAAAATTATGTTTTTCTAATTGATTAATTAATTTGAATTTAAAAAATTCACAGAACTTTGTTCTGAAAAATTACAACTTCACAAATATGAATGTGTTCTTAAAATATATATGAAAAATATTCTACTTATAATTTTTATTAAAGTACTATTAATTAAAAGACCTATTGGTAGTCTACTGGAACGAAGATATCCCCCAAAATTAATATTCCCCGGGATGTCTTGTGCTTTACTAAAAATCATGTTCGGAAATAAACGCAAGCAGTGTATTATTACTTTACGTAATTATTACTTTGAATAAACACATTTTCATTGCGCTCCCATCATTCGCAGGGCTGTCCGTCTAAAAGGATGACAGTTTTGGGCCACGCCTGGACCTCTAAATACGCTCGACTTATCTGGGCACAGGTCCTGAAGCCCATTTAAGCTCAGCCATTTCGGGCTCTAAGGGTCGCCTGTCAAAACAGGGACAAGATATGGCCAACGGGCACAATGCAATCTACGGAAATAATTCGGGACCAAAATGTGTGTTATACTTGTAATTGGAGTGTGTGTTAATGTGCTCATGCGTGCGTCCATTTGCGGCGTATGGAGGTCGCTTTGTACCAGGGGGGTGGTAGATTAAACGGTTTTGGGATTATTACCAAGAGATTATAGAGATACATACTAGCTGTTCGTACCCGGCGTTGCGCGGGTTGAGGATTAAGTTGAAAATAAATGTGTGGGGGAAACAAAGGTTCGATTTGAACGGTAAAGATTTAGAGGCATTAGAAAATATGTCAGGGGGAGGGGAAGGGATACGAAAGGGAAGGGGTAAAATAATGGAGGGAAATGTCACATATGTTACCCGCCGAGTCCTAAAGAATAAGTATGCAAAACTTGAGGCGAATCGGACAAACGGTATAGATTTGTATAAAGAACAGACACACAGATAGACAGACAGACATTGAGTTTTATAGGTATACTAGTTGTTCATACCCGGCGTTGCACGGGTTAAGGATTAAGTTGGAAATAAATTTGTGTAGGGGAAACAAAGGTTTGATTCGAACGGTATAGATTTGTATCGAAAATATATCACGGGGAGAAGAAAAGGTAAAAAGGGAGGGTATAGCTTATGTTACCTGCCTAGTCCTAGTCCTAGTTTCTAAATTTTGAGTCCGATCGGTCGAACGGTACAGATTTGCATCGAAAATAAGTCAGGGGGAGGGGAAGGGATACGAAAATAGGGGGGAAATGTTGCCTATGTTACCCGCCGAGTTCCAAAGCATAAGTATGCAAAATTTGAATCGAATCAGGCTAACGGTGTGGATTTGTTTAGAGAACAGACAGACAGACAGACATTGAGTTTTATAGGTATAGATCTATTTTCATCTTCTTCACATGACATCTTATTTAACAAATTTACTATCAATTTATGCAGAAAATTGAGTTAGTTATTTAAAATTGATTGTATGATGAATAAATTACAAGAGATCGTATTTGTCATTGTGAATAATGTGTCCGAAGCATATATATGTATATATATATATGTTAATATAAAGATTTTTATATCATATAAATTATATATATATCGATATATTATATATTATATATTACGACGTGAAGTTCTGTTGCTCCCAACAGAACTCCTCGTCGCCACCAGCTTCGCTCAGTCGGAGAAGAATCGGACTCACCTTACTTCCACAATTTAAACTCAGGGTACTTCCGGTGTCGTGTACGCCGCACTTCAGCTGTCTCTCACTTTAACTTATTTTAAGTTGCAACAGTTAAATGACTAGGGTAATACAACGAAACATTATTTAGATGAAGGGGAATTTTAAACAGAAATTAATAATGCCACAGAAGGTGACAATTTTTTTTATGAAGTGTTTTTGGGAATTTTGCACGTTGAAACCCTTTTCTTTACAATAAATTGAGGTGAAGATTTAATTTACCACGCCTCGACATCAGCGCTAGCGGCCGCGTCATACAAGGAGGGAAAAGACAGTGGAACTAAATACTTTTATGCTACTGGCGGTGACGCAGCGCAGGTGTCGGTGCGTGGTATTCACATTCTGCAAATTAATGAACATCTGGGCAAAATTACCATATCATATTTAAAACAATGAAGCTACAATAGTCTGGCACAAACACCGCTTCCGCACGTGCTTAGCAATGTTCCTTTTCTCTAAAACCGCTCAACCTGATGCACATGTTCTTGTATTTACGGAGTCAGATAACACGCAGCTCGCTCCAGGCGTGATGTGAAATTGATTATTAGAGAGAATTTGAATACCAGGCAAGTCGTGGTCTTTATTTTGTTGGCCTCGCATCTGAGGAGGATTGCTCCCTTAAGGGTCCAGAGAACAACCCCACCCCGAGGCTTTGGGCGGCCGATGCAGATGATTACCGGAACATCACCTCTGCAGCTGCCCCCCAGGCGTTGCAATGGATTCACCTTTCACTCCATGCTGCGTCACCTGGCCATGGCGCGAAGCGCTCCCGTGGAAAAACCCTCTATTAAGACGAAAGACATTATTAACAACCAATCATGTAATTTCACATGTTATCTTTATGCCACTTCAAATTGCGTCTCTCGGAATGAGCTTACCTATTAACACGAGGGCTCACAGAAAGGTTCACATCTCGCGTGCTGAAGTGTCAGATTCCGAATGCGCCATTTTGTAATCTCGTCCCCGCCGTTCGCGACCGCTGTGTAACTATCTGCAGTAGACCAAAGACATTATTCTGTTCCATAGAGTATTTGCAGTACCTACGCCGTTAGAAATCAATTTTTGGTGCAGATAGTTGGTGCGGGGATCGATAAATTCATTTCTTCAGAGGTTTCGCGAAGAGGTGTGACGAACAAAGGTTGCTACGTCACAATATATATATATATATATATATATATAAATATATATATTATTGTTAGATCTATCTATATATATATATATATAGATCTCCTGCTAGGTCACGTTGTCAACCCAAAATCAAAGTGATTTGTTTTAACTTCCAAACCTCGACTTCGTAGAACAGTATAGGTATGACGTAGCATTTTTCGCCTTCTGATGGGTGTTTACGATTATATTTTGGTTGCAAAAGATAGGCATATTTTTTACAATATGCTTCTAGCCATTCCATTTTTTCTTCTAGCCTGCTGCCAAAGAACTTTTTGACTTGAGTATGATCGATTGTACGATTACTCTTCAGATGTCATTCACTTTTTACTTTTATAGTTGAAATTACAGATCTGGAATACCGTCAGCTAGCAATACTGTATCATTTGCATTATGGGGGTTATTAACATTTTGATCCATCTTCCATCATGAATATATATCTATATAACTATATACTACTGTTAGTTCCCTTAAATAGCCTCATTGAATGCAATACTAATGGGTGCCACTTATTCTAAAATAGCGAAGCTCATAGTACCTACTCCAAAAGACTGGAATCTAATTTCATACATTGATAGAACAGTCGTAGGTATAAGTTTTTTGTGAAATAAAAAATGTGAAAAAATTATAACGCACAGAAAACCCTTAACTGAAAAGTGAGTTATTTTGACTTAAATGATTTTTTCCCCTCGGTTGACATATTAATTGTCAAGTATTTTTCACAAGTAAAATTTACCTTTATGGAAGAATGCAGTAACTATTAGAAGCCAGTGGAAGAACAAAAGTGTGGGATGTATACAAACGTCTCACAGGCTCAAATAATGATGAACCGCTCTATGATTAGAGTCTTTCTTTTTGAGGGAACCCAACTTGAATAAATTCATAATTCGATATTATTTAACCAATAAATTGAAATTAAAATAATGCATACTTTCAGTAGCAAGAAAAATTACCTAACGCAGAGGCATGGAAATGTGTACAAATATTGGGAAAAAAGACAGAACTTCATGGAAGGGAAAACATAAATAATAATAAATAAATAAATAAATATAGCTTTATTCCAGACATAAGACAATCATAAGACAATTCGAACATTGGAATTCGCCAATAAAATGAAACAGCTAAGATGAGTTAATATTCAATGCCACTCAGCCGAAATCAAGAGACTAATAAATTAGAATGATGAAAGTATTTATTTCTATTTGATAATAAAAATAAATCTTTTTTTATTTCCGAAAAACTCTCAATAGAGAGAGGATTCTCAGAGAGAGATAATTTTCACCGCCCGATGATAAACAGCTGACCTGCTTCCCTCATGTAATTGATGGTGACAGATAAATCATAAATTCGGTGTTTGTTGCAAAATAAAAGGTTTATTTGTAATGTGGATTATGCGACTGCCATAAATCACTTGGCATCTCGCTTTTCTGAGTGAATATTTTCAGTTATCCAATTTACAATTTTTTTACACTAAATCTCTTTTTTCAGAATATAGTTTTACTAAAATACCTTAGGTTACAATATATCTCAAACATATTTATGGATGACATATTTATGGTGGCATACTTACATACTAACTAACATTTTTAATCTATACCTATAAAAGTTAATGTCTGCCTGTCGCTTCTCTATACAAATTTACCCCGTTTCCATGAAAATCTGTACACTTCGACCGAACTGACCCAAATTATGCACATTTATTCATTAGGGTCAAGCGGGTAACAAAATAAACATTTCTCTCCCCCCCCCTCTTTTTCCCTCACCCGTCCCCGGATATATTTTCCATGCAAATCTATACCAATTTGACCCAAATTTTGCATAGTTATTTTTTAGGACCTGGCGAGTAACATAGGTGACATTTCTTCCTCTCCGTTTACCATACCTCCTTCCCCTAATATATTAATTTAAGACACATTAAATTATATTTAAAAGTGACTTACCAACAAAACTGAAGTACCAAGTAAAAAAAGTATCGTATTGTCACCCTTTTTTTATCATTTAAAGCTTTGTGATAATTTATCTATCCTGACCTATGTATACATTAATGCCCTCCCCTCTTCACGACGCCTCTGTCTTGGTTCTGCAACGCTTGATAATTAAAATATAATATATTTATATATTTTATGTTATATAAAATACTGAGTCTGAAGGTATGTATACGTAAATGCCCCCCACCCCCTTGGTCGCGGGACCATTCTGATGAAACTGAAGGTATGTGTATACGTATATGCCCTTTCCTGGTCTCGACACCACTGTCGATTGATGATTATGATTTTTATTGAGGGGTAATTTTATAAATATCTGTATATACAATAAATGCTCTCCTGATCGCCTAACTTAACGTAAATGCCTCTTAATCGTTAAAAGTAGGTAAAAGGCCGTACCTTCTCTTAACGTCTCCTATTTTGTTCGTGTGGAATATTTATCAGCGCGATATTATCTAAAGTTTTGGCCAATGATCTAGTCTAGTGGTAGGATACCCTTCTGGTTGTGAATGTGCCTTATAAACCCAGTTTCTTTTAGAAAACGTGGTGAACTCGACGAGCTATTGTGCTGTGTATCTAAAACGTGTCTAACCAATTACACAACATAATGAAATGAACAAAAATCTAATTTAATTATTTAACAATACGGGCGTTAACAATTTACATAGCACGATTTATTTCAGATAGGAAGAAACATATATGGACACAATTTTATGGATAACATAATCAAATTGGCTTTCATTCGGTTTTCACGGTTTCAGCCACGCACCGCTCCGCGAGTGGTCGTTCAATTCTCCATCTAAAAAACACAATTTGTAGAGCTTTTATTTTCCAAACTTTTGGCGATTTTACTTTTTTTATATATTTTTTTTTCGTAAAATTACAAGCAAAAAAAGATTTATTTTAAACCAAATCTGGAATTATTTTCAAACCGTATTCATTTTTTTCTCCAAGACGATAAGAAGTGCGCTCGAAAGGCTGGGTTCCTGTATAATCACACTGTGTAATCACATTACGATAAAGTAGTAGATATAGTTAGTAAATTAGGACATTCCTAGACAGAGAAGAAGTTTGAATCAATTTGAATGACATCAAATGAAAAATTCTGAATATAGGTCTTTTTCTTGCGAATAAAGAATTTATAATGAAAATTTGTTTTTATGGGTTAAATTATTTTTGACATTAATTTTTATTACCTCTCGTATTAAATCTTTTAAAGTGATTTATTTCTTTTTTTTAATTGTCTAGGATCTGAAAAATACTTTCTGAAAAAAAGTAATCTTACAAAATCTAGTATTACTTAAATTTTTAAAATAATAATTATATGAATATTTCAGCTTAATTTTAAAGCTTTCTCAGCACCATTTTGTTATTAATTAACTAACCAAAATTTTCGGCGTTTGTTATAGGCAAAGCACCAACTCTGCCAGGTCAAACATTTTCGTCCATATTCACTGGTTCATTGATGGTAGGATATTCCCTAAGCCTTCAATCCCGCTGACACGTTTTGTCTCATGTAATTAAAATATCTCATTTATATTCATGAACCGCAGAGGCAAAAACTAAAAATTCTGCCCGCCCCAAAATAATTAAATGATATTTAAAATCACAGGAGAGCAAAGTACGAACAGTATTTAATTATCATACCATTATACATATGTTACGGGATTATTTTATTTGCCCAATAATTGATTAGTCTTACTGTTAGACAATTAATTAATTTTATGTCGCTATTTAATGACGTAAAATTAAGTAAAATCTACGTAGAGCGAGACCAAAACAGTTTTCTGGATTTTTTCATTTTTTTTTATTTTCAAGTTGAATCGATTCGCGGCATTGATGTGTATACTATGAAATTATTTGACATGCATTTACCTTAACTTTATTTTTTTTAAAAGCCAGCTCAATGAAATTTCTCCATTAAAAATTGGAGGCCTGTATGTATTTGATCCCATATTTTGTCGTTACAACGGATATTTTTTGTTGCTGATTATATTGTGTATAAACCTATGAAGATACATAAAAATTCTAACGTATGTCCGCTTTAAAAGCCGTGTGATGTGTAGGTTTGTAACCCTAATCAAATATTGCTTCGCTTAAGACGTTTTACGTCAAAATGTACGAGTATATAGGATCTTATATTAATATCATGTAAATTACCACTTTGTATACAGCAGTGGATAATGTATATCATATTGAAATAGGTAAACATAGTGAATTAAAAGTAAATATTAAGTTTACCAACTCAGAAAAGCTAAATGCGAGTTATGTGCTGGTAATATAAAGGGTTTGATTCCAGTGATAGATTTATTTTAATTTAGTGTATTTATAAAGGAACAACGTTCTTAATAACAATAATTTTAGAAATTAAGTTTGTAAAACATAAATTAAATAACTTATTTAATTAAATGGTTTTTATTTAGTTAACAATAAAAATTAATTTTAAAAATCGCTTGTAAAATATTGCCACGAATACAGTCCTCGCAGCTCAGTGGGCCTGACACTGCTTTCTCATACCGAGAGTCCTGGGTTCGATTCTTTATGGGGTCAAAAATAATTAACAAGTGATTTACTCAAGCCTAGGTGTTTTTGTGACGAGTTTCACTTGAACGTGTTAAGATTTTGATCAAAAGAAATTGAGTGATCCGGTTGAGATATTTACAAAAAAGAATTCATCAATAAATCTTATTCTTCAATGTGTAGAGTAGATCTAGGCATGGATTAAAAATAAAAATTATAGTTGAATTTAAAAAAATCATTGATTTAATATCTGTTCTTATAAAGATTTCACAAAAAAATGTTTATTTACGATATCACGCTTAGGTGCCTACGTTATTTGAAAGGTTATCTAACATTTAAAAAAATGTTATATTATTTCCATTCCGATTACTCCTCTTCACTCGAGTGGTACTCTGAAGGACTGCGCCCTCCGTTGCGCTGATTATTCAAAGTAAGCCGTAATAAATATAGTCTTAAGTAAATACGAATCCCTTCACGAATCGGTGGCCGTTGACAAGGAACAAACAAATGGGTTACTACTAGCGAAGGGAAAAACTTCATTTCAAAATGAAGACTACAACACACACACGTTCACCAGTTTGAAGACTACAAAGTGTACACTACAATTGTAGTACTACGAAATGAAGTGAAGTAAATGAAGTGAAGTAATGAAGTAATTGTAGTATTAATGAAGTGAAGTAATGAAATGAAGTAATTGTAGTATTAATGAAGTGAAGTAATGTAATGAAGTAATTGTAATAATAATGAAGTGAAGTAATGAAATGAAGTAAATTTTTAAATGAAATGAAGTATTTTTTCCCAAATATAAATAAAAAGACAAAAATATTTAAATAAATGACGATATTTTCTCCAAAGTAACATTTGGCGAGCTAAAAAAAAAAAAAGGTCGCCAACCAGATTTCTTCGTTCAATTCCGAAAAATTTTCAAACCATGGGGGGGGGGGTTGTGACAGTTTCCAAAGATTTCTCCGTTTAGCTACATCAACTTCCCAAAAATTTCTTCATAGCTCCCAAAATTTTTCAAACCATGGAGGGGTTGTTACAGATTCCATAAATTTCTTCATATATCTACATCAACTTTCCAAAAATTTCACGTAAAAAATACACTATTTAAAATGTATTTCTCATACTTTCGATAACTTTGAAGTGTATGTACTTTGTAGTGTTCGCTTTAAAATGAAGTATACTATTTGAAGTTTATACTTTCAATAACTTTGGTGTTTGTAGTTTGTAGTGTGCACTACACATCAAAATGTGCGAAGTGTGCACTTCAATGTAGTGTAGTACTACATTGTAGTAGTGAGTACAGAGCGGACCCATCACTAGTTACTACCCATCTTTCTGCCGTTGTAATTCTTGCCGGTGTTGCCTTCTTATATACTGAAATGATGTCCGCCATCTTTACTTTTGTCGCAAAAACCTACTTTTCAATAATTTTATATATAATGTGTTATAGGTTTATAGATGTATTAAAAATATTTTTTTTTCGCCTTTTTTTAATTTTTCACTATTTCATAATTGAATTGTAAATAATTGAGATGAGAGATTCATTAGTTAAGTTGTCGAGAAATTACTTTTTATTTTTCAGTAATGACAGCATCCACATGGTGCTTAAATTTAGAAATAAAACCTTTTAAAGTTCACTGAAGTATAACAACGTCCGCCACCAACGCTAAAAAAAGGTTACCTTACACTGCGCCAGGATTACCAAAAAATTGCATAAAATAAAACAATAAAATGTGTTTATATCATAAAAATTGCGTAAACAAAACGATAAAATGTAATTTTATCATCAAAACACGTAATTATCTGTGCAACAAAACGCTAGAATTACCTAAATATTACGCTACGCTAGATTGTATTATCTAAAAATAACATAAATAAAACAATAAAATGACATAGTGTTTATATCACCAAAATACATTATTCTCTGTGCGACAACGTCCGTCACTAATGCTACCAAAAAGCTACATTACACGCGCTATTTTCACAGCTGTAACTCGCTGCCGAAATATATTAAATTCTCTATATACGAATAATTATAATACTCTGCATCTAGGTACATTTTTCGACAGCACTTGCACAGTGACCAAAAATATTATAATAAAAAATCTTTAAAAAATTTCAAAATATTTTTTTTTCGAATTTTTTTACGATTGTTACTTGAAGTTACGGGGACAGATAGATGGACGGACGAACGGACAAACACAAAATGAAATTACTGTAATTGGAATTGAAAATAATCAAAACGTCATTGAACAAATTGAAATTTTATCGGCTTATTTACAGTTCAATCTCTCTTAAAAGAATAAAACAACAACTTATATTGAAAAAAATAATATTTTATATCTTATATTTTTACACTGCAGAACAGACTACGAGGCCCAATTTTCACACTGTTTATTTATAAAAATGTAGACTGGGATGGATGGCCTCTCTAGGGGAAAAGTAACTCAATTCAATTCAATTCAATTCAATTTATTTCACGATAATATGTACATGACAAACAAAATGTTTAAGGCATACATATTAGGAAGTATATATCAAAAATGAAAATATTTAATAAATTAAAAATAACATAAAATCTGGTCAAAGGTGTAGGAGAATCCCGCTTCGGACACATGGAATATATCAATACCCAAAGCAATTTTGTTCAGCATAGCTGTGGCTCTTCCAAAGCATAACCTTTCGCAGTTGTCCGTATATTGGATGTGAAACAATCTATGCTGACGATGTCTAGTGTAATTATCAGGAACATACAAACCAATGCTCTGCATAATTTCAGGATTATCGATCATACCGCGCAACAATCGATAAAAATGTGTAATCAAATACACATTCCTTCTAGTCTCTAAACTATTGTAGCCAAGCATACCCTGGAGAAACTCGGTTGGGTAAAGCCAAGGATAATGCCCGTACTCTCTCATGTAGAGATATCTCAGAAACTTCTTTTGGACTTTCTCCACCATAAGAGAGTACTTGCCCTCATGTGGCCCCCAGATCATCGAGCCACTCTCGAGTCTACTCCGCACCAAGGAGTTGTAAAGAGTTCTGAGTACGCGGGTATTCTCGAAAACCCTGGCAGTACGCAGAACAAATCCTAACATTCTCAAAGCATTACCACTGATCGTCTCTATGTGATCGTGAAATGTTAGGTTGCTTACAAATCTAACACCTAGATCTTTAACATGTAACCTATGTTTTCCGCCAGGTCCTAAAAAATATGTATGCAAAATTAGGGTCGGATTTGTCAAACGGCACAAATTTGCTTAATAAATATATCGAGGAGCGGTGGTGGGGAAAAGGGGGATGAGGAAAATGTGACCATTGTTTTCCGCCGGGTCCTAAAGAATAAGCATGCAAAATTTGGGTCAGATCAGAAACAGTATAGATTTTTTAGAAAATTTGGGAGAGGAGGAAAATTTTACCTATTTTTTTTACCTAAATTTTACTTGCCGGATCCCAAAAAAGAAATATAATTTTTTTTGTGCAGATCGGTCACACAGTGTAGATTTGTATAGAGAACAGACGGACAGGCAGACAGACAGAAAGACATTGAGTTTTATAGGTATAAATTAAAAATACTTAGCAATCATATAAGCTGCTGTTTAACCATGCTTATATTCGCTTCACCTGTCTGTTTGTCTATTTATCAGGATGGAAATTTATAATCAATATTTCTCCCGCTTCCCAACGTCCGATCGAGCTGAATTTGGCACACGAAAATACACGAATCAATCATCATATTTACTAATTAATCAATGAATTCATCATTATTACTTAATCAAAGTTAGATATGGGAAATTAGTTAATCACCTCTCCAAAAGGTGACAATAGTTTCCTAGCGTATGTGTATTCCTGACTTAGACTGACGTGATTTTGTACGCTGGGTTTTACACGCTTATATTTAAATGTACCAAAAAGAAAAAAAAATTGGACAAAAATGTTTGCTTCACTCTCCAAATAAAAATAAAAGTATGGGCACTTTCCCTCCATCTTTATAAATATCGTAAGTGCCCACCTTTTATTTGGTTTTAAAAAGAAAATCATATAACATAATTTAGCTATTTTGTAAATAAAGAATATGAATTTTCGTTCAAGAATACGACCAAATATTTTAAGAGATAACATACTATTGCAGAACGCCATCCAAACAAAACTATTGTGGTAGAGAAAACTAGGTAGTTACATTTTTTGAAACTGATTTATTTTAATTTATTAATTCAATCAACGTTTTCTCCGAAACGTTCATCAGATTCATCAATTAAATTTCCTTCATCTAAGCAAGCGTTTCGCTTAACTCGCTGAATTATCTAATCCCCTAACAAATGTGGAGTTCTACTTAATAAATATGGTTAGCATCCCCGCTTTCCTCCCCGAGGATTAGCCATTTGACGGATAAGGCTAAAACCTTACCGCCTTTTCTCCACAGATAAATCTTTTTCAATCCATACACAGCAAGAAAACAAATTTAAGCAAGGAGTATTATTTATTTTCCTTTGAAAATTATTTATTGTTGTGTTTATTTGTACTTAAAATATTATTTTATTGAAATTTAAGGGAATGTGATGAGTTCAAATCCGGGCAAAGTTGGGTCGTAAAAATTTAACTATATATAGGTGCTCAATACTTTATGTATTGAAATTTTGGTTTATATTAATATTGGAGTGAGTAATCACAATAGAAGTACTCCTACTCCTATATCAAAACAGTAAAATCTCTTAGTGTATATTATAGATATCTCACAGAGACGAAACTGTATTAATTATGGGAAAGTAGGTATAGAAGTCATTTGGGTGTACACAGGACTTATGACCTGTCTTTTTATGGTTGGCTTAAGTGATCACTTTACACAATTGTAACATTCGCCATTTCCACCCATGATAGAATATACCATGCTTATTCATTTTTTGGAAGTTGTATAAATGAAAGTAAAATCTCAATGTTTTTTTTAACCAACATCGCTTTTTATCAACAAAACTAACCGCTAAATTAAAATACATTACTCTCAAGTATTCCTTAGCAACACACCAAAGACTACTAAAAGCTTTTTTACCAATAATGAAAATATTATTTTGGTTTGCAAGTTCTGGAGCTACTTGCTTTGAATGAGAATTAATTACACTTCGCCGAACAATCTTAACCTTTCCTCGTACTCTATTCAACGGTTAAAAGTTCTGTCTTAACAACAATTAGCAAGAATTTGAGGCACTATTGTTCTAGCTATTCGACTTTTCTTAACACCATCATGGATGCCTGGAATTAATTTAAATTAATCTTCATCCAGCTGTTAAAAGACGTTTTTTTTTAACTTCCAGAACTCTTAAGAACGATTAAGCAGTTTTGAGGTAAGGATGCTTGTCGCATATTATAGAGTAAGCATGATGCTTATTATGTACTAGCTGTTCATACCCAGCGTTGCCCATATTGAAGATTTAGTTAAAAAAAACACACAAAGGTTCCATCATTTTGAAAAGTCTCAAAATCAATGTTTTCATTCGATCTACGCTGGGGTGTTCAGGGGGGAAATGTCCTCTATATTACCCACGGGTCCTTAAGAATAAGTATACAAATTTTTAGTGAGATCGATCAAACGGTATAGATTTGTATACAGAATATACCATGGAGAGGGGGTAGGAAAAGGGGGAGGGGGAAATGTATCCTATGTTTATCATTGGATCCTTAAGAATAAGTTTGCAAAATATGAGTCAGATCGGTCGAATGGTATACATTTGCATGGATAATACATCTTAGAAAGGGGTGAGGTAAAAGGGGTGAGTTATCCGCCGTATCCTAAAGAATAATAATACAAAATTTTGTTTATATCGTTTGAACGGTACGGATTTGCAAGTAAAATATATCAGGGGTAGGGGAGAGGTAAAAGCGAAGAGAGAAAATGTCACCTATGTTAACCGCCAGGTTCTTATAAGAATGCAAAATTTGTGTCAGCTCGGTTGAACGGTGTAGATTTGTACAGAAAATATATCAGGGGGAGGAGGTGGGGTAAAATAGGAGGGTGTAAATGTCATCTATGTTACCCGAAGGGTCGTAAAGATTTAGTACACAAAATTTGTGTCAGATCGGTCAAACGGTGTAGATTTGTCCAGAAAATGTATAATGTATAATATATATATATACACAGATTTATATATATATATATTATATATGAAAATGTATAATATATATATAAATCTGTGGTGGGAGTGAGGTAAAGGGGAAGAGGTAAATGCCGCTAATGTTACCCGTCGGGTCCTAAAAAGTTAGCATGCACAATTTGAGTTAGATCGTTCGAACGGTATAGTTTTGCACGGAAAATATGTCAGGGAGAGAGGTAGGGGTTGAGGAGGAGGGAAGAAATATCACCTATGTTACCCGCCGGGTCCTAAAGAATATGTAACAGACGTCAGGTTATGTGTGTATTGCGAAATACCTACATGCGATTGAATTTATTTCGAGAATGCGTGTTTGTGCAAAGGTCATGTCAATCTGTCGAAACATGATATCTACATAGATAGCAAGTGTGATGCTGAAAGCATATGTGTGAATTAAAGGGTTTGAGAATGTATGTGGCAAGCTAAGGCGGCAAGTGATGCAGGATGAATGAAAAAGTTCTTAAAATTTTAATTATTGGTTTATTGAAGAAATATATTTACAATAATAATAAATGACGAGTAAAGTTAGCGCGTGGCGCACTGTACGAAGGTCGGCGAAAGAGTGGTGGTACGGCGAGCTGCTTGTTGGTACCTCGCATGGGGCTTCTAATCGGTGGATGGCCTCGAGCATCATTGATTTGCATTTATTTGCACGCTCGAGGGACTAGCGTCCTGGCAGGCCTCAATGCTCTTCAAATAAGAATGCAAATCAGATCGGTTAAAAGGTGTAGATTTACACAAAAAATATATCAGGTAGTGGTGGTGGGGTAGAGAGGGAGGGGTAAATATCGTTAATGTTACCCATCGGGTCCTTAAAAAATAAGTATCCAAAACTTAAGTCAACGGTATAGATTTGAATAGAAAATTTATCATGGGGAGGGGGAGGAGTAAAAATAAAGGGGGAAATGTAACCAATCTTACCCGCTGGATCCTAAAAATAAGTATTTTAGTCAGATCGGTCGAACGATACAGATTTGCATAGAAATATATCATGGCGAGAGAGGGGGGTAATGGGGGAGGGAGAAAATGTCACTTACGTTACCCGTCAAGTCCTAAAGAATAAGTATACAAAATGTTTCGCACACGATCAATCCAGCGGCATAAAATTGAATTTTTTAAATTTTATAAAAATAACAATATATGGCCGTGTGTGTGTGTGTGTAATTGTTACCATAAGGTTTATTTTTTGAACATTTATGCATTTAGTTTATAATATTTCTTATACTCGCGTCGAGGCCTCGACAACTTGAATAGTTTTAAGAATTTTTTGTAATTTTATTCTATATGTAATTTGTAATTTTTTGTTGTAAATAAAATGAGTGGAATTAGCGGTCTTATTACTGACGAATCCTGACTGAAGATATAAGGTTTTGTGCATTATTAGGACATCCGCGAGATTCGGAAATAAACGTATCTCACTGTGGAGGATGACGGCCGATCTCGCGGATTAAATTAAATAGCAAAAATATGTTTTTTGCCAGTTTTCAGATAACTGCGCAGCAGATTTGAAAGGCCGTTAAAATGGTCAGGCAGGCCGATGTTTGAACGCGACAAGCCGGCGCCTGGCGGGGGTCAGGCAGGCCGACGTTTGAACGCGACAAGCCGGCGCCTGGCGGGGGCCGCTGGTTTATGGACCAGACGTACGCGGCGCGTGGAAAGTTTGCAACGCCGTAAAATCAGAAAGTTCACGAGATGAACTCAGAAAAAGTGCACAAAACCTGGCATGTCATTTCCTGTCAGAATTCGTTATAAAATAAAGAATCGGATTAGTTTGGAAGGAGATACATCGAGAGATAGGAATCGGCCTTTTTTGAGGCGATTTATGAACGCCGACACATCCGGACACATTGGTACTAATTAAATTCACATGCGGATGTGCCAGGCGGTCAATTTGACGTAACATTTACATATGTACACCTCCCCGTTCGGGAGATAATTTGGCTAGGCGGGCAAAATAGTCCGTCTCGAGGATGGGCCGGCACGGTATGATCCGCTCGGGAATGCTGCGCTGACCACCATCCGCCACTGGGTATTCTCGAGATGTCTCTCCCCTCCCTTACTAATCCCATTTTGACCGTTGATTTCCCTCTGTGTCTAGATTTTAAGTATAAATAAAGGAAGATTCCGCAGACTCAGCATCCTCAGTTCGCCGAGATTACT